>OX418222.1:2765181-2915181 GCA_948455865.1 Conomelus anceps | reverse complement strand
AGAATCCAAATTTCTTAGGTTAGGTCAATCCTAGGCCCAACATAATAGAGCTAAAAATAAAACACGTTTATAAGTAATATAATTTAGGCGACTCTGGTGGCTCAGTTGGTTGGAGCGCTTGTCTGTGGTAAGATAAGACTCTGGCTGGCTTCGTTTCCTGCAGCCTTATGTGTTCGAATCTCATTTTCTTTTTTTTCTTTTTTTGAGGATGAAGCCCACATAGGTGTGAGACCTGTGCGTAGGTAATGAATTGGATAATGGTGATTGGACCTACAGTTTTAGGTGGGTTCCAAACCACCCACAAGTGATTCTACAGCAGAGAACAGTGTCTTTTTTGCTGGCCAATCCAATCGGTCACCCTTACAAACAGGGTCCCCACAGTTTGTAACTTATCTATATTTGATTGAACAGATACCTGCTACGGCTCGCGGCTATCACTTCCCTACCTCACGACGTATCACCCAACACTACTCACACTGTATCATCGACCATCAAACGCAGTCTAACTGTGTATCACCGTGAGCTTCCTGTCTGTAACGGTAATTCCTAGTTTCAAAAAGGAACCCCATTGGATGGCTACTGACAATAATTTGCGGCTGGAATTTCAAAGGAGAGAAAGAAGAATCTTCATTCTTTCTCTCACTCTTCTCTCTTACTATCTTACTCGCTCCTTCTCGCTCTCTTTCACCCCCTCCCTTTTATCATCATTCCCTCTCCTCCTATCCTTCTGTTCCTCTCTTCTTCTTCTCCACCCATCCTGCGAGTTTCTCACCAAATGTGACTTATCAACCATAACATCTTTTTCTTTCAGCATCACCCTACTTGGAGTACCACTTCTTCTTCTTCTTCTTCACCTGTCTCCTGCTCTACTCAACCCTTCCTCATCTTCTTCTTTTTCCTCCTCCTCTTCTTCCATCTTCCTCTTCCTCATCTTCTTCTTTTCCTTCTTCTTTTTCTTCTTATCCCTCTTCCTCTTCTTCTTCTTCTTCTTCTTCCTCCTGCTCTTCTTCTATCTTGCTCTTCTTCTTCTTCTTCTCCATTCTTCTTCTCTTTCTCCTCCTCCTCCTCCATCTTCATCACCCACCTTCTTCTCCTCCTCCTCCTTCTCTTCTTCCATCTTCCTCTTCTTCTTCTCCCTCTTCCTCTTCTCCTTCTCCTTCTCCATCTTCCTCTTCTACTTCATCTTTTCCTTCTTCTCCTCCTCCTCCTCCTCCACCTTCATCACCCACCTTCTTCTTCTTGTCCTTCTTTTCCTTTCATCTTCTTCTTCTTTTTCTTTTTATTTTATCTTCTTCTTCTTCTTCTCTTTTTCTCCTTCTCCTCCTCCATCTCCCACTCCTTCTCCCTTCTCCTCCTCCTTCTCCCTCTTCTTCGATCTTCCTCTTCTTCTTCTTCTCTTTTTCTCCTTTTCCTCCTCCTTCTCATTCTTCTTCTCCTTCTCACTTCTCCTCCTCCTTCTCCTTCTCCTCTTCCTTCTCCTTCTCCTCCTCCTTCTTCTACTTCTTCTCATTCCTCTCCTGTCTTCTCCTCCTTCTTCTTCTCCCTTCTCCTTCTCCCTCTTCTTCTTCTTCTTCTCTTTTTCTCCTTTTCCTCCTCCTTCTCCTTCTCCTCCCCCTTCTCCTCCTTCTTCTTCTTCTTCTCCTCCCTCTTCTTCTTCTTCTTCCTCCTCCTCCTCTTCCATCTTCCTCTTCTTCCATCTTCCTTCTCCTCCTCCTCCTCCTCTTCTTCCATCTTCCTCTTCCTTTTCTTCTATCTTGCTCTTCTTCTTCTTCTTCTCCATTTTTCTTCTCTTTCTCCTCCTCCTCCTCCATCTACATCACCCACATTCTTCTTCTCCTTGTTCTTCTTCCATCTCCCTCCTCCTCTTCTCCCATCTTCCTCTTCCTCTTCTACTTCTCCCTCTTCTTCTTCTTCTTTTTCTCCCTCCTCCTCCTGCTCCTCCTCCTCTTCCATCTTCCTCTTCTTCTTCTTCTTCCTCCTCCTCCTCCTCCATCTTTCTCTTCCTCTTCTTCCATCTTCCTTTTCCTCCTTCTCCTCTTCTTCCAACCTCCTCCTTTTCTTCTCCCTCTTCCTCTTCTTCTTCAACTTCTTCCATCTTCCTCCTCCTCTTCTTCCATCTTCCTCTTCCTCTTCTTCTTCCTTTTCCTCCTCTTCTTCCATCTTCTTCTTCTTCTTCTTCTCCCTCTCCCTCTTCCTCTTCTCCTTCTCCTTCTCCATCCTTCTCTTCTTCCATATTCCTCTTCCTTTTCTTCCATCTTCCTCTTCTCCTCCTCCTCTTCTTCTTCTTCCATCTTCCTCTTCTCCCTCTTCCTCTTCTCCTTCTCCTTCTTCCTCTTCTTCTCCTTCTCCCTCTTCTTCTTCTCCTTCCTCTCCTTTCTTCTCCTCCTTCTCGTCCTCCTTATCCTTCTCTTTCTCCTCCTCCTTCTTCTCCCTCTCCTTCTCCTTCTTCTCCTTCCTCTCCTGTCTTCTCCTTCTCCTCCTTCTTCTCATTCCTCTCCTGTCTTCTCCTCCTTCTCCCTTCTCCTCCTCCTTCTCCCTTCTCCTTCTCCTCCTCCTTCTCCTTCTCCCTCTTCAACTTCTTCCATCTTCCTCTTCTTCTTCAACTTCATCCATCTTCCTCTTCCTCTTCTTCTTCCTTTTCCTCCTCTTCTTCCATCTTCCTCTTCACCCTCTCCCTTCTCCTTCTCCTTCTCCTCCTCCTTATCCTTCTCTTTCTCCTTCTCCTCCTCCTCCTTCTTCTCCCTCTCCTTCTCCTTCTCCTCCTTCTTCTCATTCCTCTCCTGTCTCCTTCTCCTTCTTCTCCATCTTCTTCTCCTTCTTCTCCCTTCTTCCCACACTAACCCCATCCTAGTTGTTGTCCTACTTCCACCACTGGGAAAACTAATTTCATTTCCCATCTGACAGGAGTGCACTGCTGCAGTGTTACATTATGCACTTTTTCCAGATGCAATCAAA
Organism: Conomelus anceps; assembly: GCA_948455865.1. NCBI lineage: Eukaryota > Metazoa > Arthropoda > Insecta > Hemiptera > Delphacidae > Conomelus > Conomelus anceps. The sequence goes on along the minus strand of OX418222.1, from coordinate 2,912,226 downwards.
AGTGCAGCGATGCAGTGCGATGCACTTTAGTTGCAGTGCAGAGTTCCTATCAAAATCAGAGAAACTCTTAGACACTGTTCTCTGCTGTAAAATCACTTCCTGGTGGTTAGGAACCCACCTAAAACTGTAGGTCCAACTCAGTAATCAGGGAAGTGATAGCCGTGAGCCGTAGCAGGTATCTGTTCAATCAGATAGAGATAAGCTGCGTTCTCCTAGGCACTCTTTGTAGGGGTGACCGATTGGATTGGCCAGCAAAAAAGGACACTGTTCTCTGCTGTAAAATCACTTGCGGGTGGTTAGGAACCCACCTAAAACTGTAGGTCCAATTCAGTAATCAGGGAAGTGGAAGCCGTGAGCCGTAGCAGGTATCTGTTCAATCAGATAGAGATAAGTTACGAACGGTGAGGCTACTGTTTGTAAGGGTGACCGATCGTATTTACCAGCAAACAATACACTGTTCTTTGCAGTATATTCACTTGCGGATGGTATGGATTTCACCTAAAACAGTAGTTTAAACTTATCAATCAGGGAAGTGAAAGCCGTGAGCCGTAGCAGGTATCTGTTCAATCAGATAGAGATAAGCTGCGTTCTCGTAGGTCCTGTTTGTAAAGGTGACCGATTAGATTGGCCAGCAAAAAAGACACTGTTCTCAACTGTAAAATCACTTGCGGGTGGTTGGGAACCCACCTAAAACTGTAGGTCCAACTCTTCAATCAGGGAAGTGATAGCCGTGAGCCGTAGCAGGTATCTGTTCAATCAGATAGAGATAAGATACGTACTGTGAGGCACCTGTATGTAAGGGTGACCGATTAGATTGGCCAGCAAAAAAGACACTGTTCTCAACTGTAAAATCACTTGCGGGTGGTTGGGAACCCACCTAAAACTTTAGGTCCAACTCTTCAATCAGGGAAGTGATAGCCGTGAGCCGTAGCAGGTATCTGTTCAATCAGATAGAGATAAGATACGTACTGTGAGGCACCTGTATGTAAGGGTGACCGATTAGATTGGCCAGCAAAAAAGACACTGTTCTCTGCTGTAAAATCACTTGCGGGTGGTTAGGAACCCACCTAAAACTGTAGGTCCAACTCAGTAATCAGAGAAGTGATAGCCGTGAGCCGTAGCAGGTATCTGTTCAATCAGATAGAGATAAGATACGTACTGTGAGGCACCTGTATGTAAGGGTGACCGATTAGATTGGCCAGCAAAAAAGACACTGTTCTCTGCTGTAAAATCACTTGCGGGTGGTTCGGAACCCACCTAAAACTGTAGGTCCTACTCAGTAAACAGGGAAGTGACAGCTGTGAGCAGTAGCAGGTATCTGTTCAATCACATAGAGATAAGCTGCGTTCTCGTAGGTCCTGTTTGTAAAGGTGACCGATTAGATTGGCCAGCAAAAAAGACACTGTTCTCAACTGTAAAATCACTTGCGGGTGGTTGGGAACCCACCTAAAACTGTAGGTCCAACTCTTCAATCAGGGAAGTGATAGCCGTGAGCCGTAGCAGGTATCTGTTCAATCAGATAGAGATAAGCTGCGTTCTCCTAGGCACTCTTTGTAGGGGTGACCGATTGGATTGGCCAGCAAAAAAGGACACTGTTCTCTGCTGTAGAATCACTTGCGGGTGGTTGGGAACCCACCTAAAACTGTAGGTCCAACTCAGTAATCAGGGAAGTGATAGCCGTGAGCCGTAGCAGGTATCTGTTCAATCAGATAGAGATAAGCTGCGTTCTCCTGGGCGCTCTTTGTATCGGTGACCGATTAGATTGGCCAGCAAAAAAGACTCTGTTCTGAACAGTAAAAAATAGCGAATGCATTCTGTTGAACATACAAACCTAATTATGGGGACAGTACCCTACAGGTATGATATTGATGGGAAGTCAAAAATAAATAATCTCATAAAAACTTTCAATAGAGAGGTTAGAAAAATGGTATCAGGAAATAACAATTTATTAGAAACATGGGACCTAACAGCCAAAGAACATACACGCCATGGTTTCCATTTAAATAGAAGGGGGAAAATAAAAATTGCTGGTAAGATTAGTGGTATCATTGCCAATCACATTAGTAAGCAGCCTAGCCACCTTTTTCCTTCTGAAAAATTCACAGTAAATTCATGTAACGGATTTTCCTACTCACTAAACATGGAAAATAATATAAATTCAATAATTTGTGGAAAGTCAAAGAATGCAGTAGAACTATTTCCACATTCTGTTGTGTTAAATTCATGGGATAACAATGTAGTGGAGGACACCATGCCTAGTCAAAACAAAAATACACCAGATAAAGCAGCTAGTTTAAACTTATAACATCTGACAATGAAAATGAAAGCACTGGTACAAGTGATTTGATCTTCAGCTCAAGCTCTGAAGTAAATAGTTTCCCTATTCCTATTGTTAGTGAATTTGTTAGAAGGAAAGATAAGATAACTAATTGTATTAGAGCAATTGACTATTCAAACATTGAACATGTGCAAATGACAATGAATCCCTCTGATAAAATTTTATCCTGTTCATCTGTTAAGGTGAGAGTGTGAGACCAGTTGACAATAAGGCCTGCAATAGAGAACTTACGGTCCTACATAGTAACATACAGTCAATGAGAAACAAACTTGGTCAACTCGAGATTTTTCTTCATAGTAAGTTTACAGACATTTTATGTATTAATGAGCATTGGCTTTCGGAGGAGTAATGTATGTCCCATCTGACTTTGTCTTGGGTAGTAGTTACTGTAGAAAATCTCGCACTCATGGGGGCTCAGCCATATTTATTAGAAAAAACTATACATTTGATATTATTAATGTAGGAAGTAGTAGTTCAGATTTTGTTTGTGAAGCTTGCGCTGTACGTTTGACAGAACTGAATATTGTTATTCTTACCGTTTATCAAACACCAGACTCTGACGTACATAGTTTTTTGAGCAAGGTAGAGGAAATACTTGTAATAATCATGAAAAAAAAGTTCAGATATCTTGTGTTCACTACGGACTGCAATTTAGACTTATTGAAGACTGATATTGCATTCGTAAAGGATTTTCTATTATTACTCAAATCTTTCGACCTGTATCCAACTGTAAATGAGCCAACGAGAAACTCCACATGCTTGGATAATATTTTCATTAATACCTTTCCAAATAAAGTTGATCACATCATGCTTAAGCAGAATTTGTTGTCAGACCATGCTGGTATTTGGGTTACTTTGAAATTGGACCATATGAAGTCAACCAGTAAGAGTAGCAAAAAAAGAGTAAAATCAAGATTAGTGACTGAACGTAGGTTATTGAATTGCAGCTCAGCTTTGTTGAATACTGACTGGTCATTTTTATATTATGTGAAGGATGTCAACTTGGGTTTCAATCATTTCTTGAAATGTGTGCATTCGGTTTTCAATGAAAAATGTCCAATCGTCTCTAGGCCTGTTTTAGTATCCAATGCTGGTAAAACAAAGAGGAAAAAATGGTTTACTCCACAACTTGAAAGTATGAGAGCTGCTTTAATATTGCTTCATGATAGATGGAAATTTACAAGTAGTGATGAGGATAAAAGTAGTTTCAAGAAGCTTAAAAAATTATATGTGTCTGCAATATCGAATGCTAAAATAGAGACCAATAATGTTTTAATTGAAGAGTCTAGAAATAAGTGTAAAATGGCGTGGAATATTGTCAAAGGTGAACAGGGTAAGAGCACTCTGAATGATGTTCCTGTCTCAGCAGAGGTTCTTAACAATTATTTTGTAAATTTAAGTGTTGAGGCGGATGATGGGGAAAGAGATAGTGTTCTCAGCCACTGTGAACTGCTTGATAATTTCAAATTGGACTTGGAAGGCACTTTTTGTTTGAGGCAGATTGATTCTGCTACAGTCAAGTCAATAGCTATGCAGCTGAGTTCTTCACGAGCTGCAGATGTGTATGGTCTCTCTAATTTTGCTATTAAGCATATTATTGATGCAATATTGCTTCCTCTTACTTATTTGATCAATTTAATAATTACAACTGGGGTCTTTCCAGATGAGTTGAAACTAACAAAAATAACCCCTATATTTAAGAAAGGTGACCGAAGTCAACCAGAATGCTACAGACCTATTGCAATAGTGCCTATAATAAGTAAAATTATTGAGACATGTATAATATCCCAGCTTTATGAATATTTTACACTTAAAGGATTACTGTATAGCCATCAGTACGGTTTCAGGCCTAATTACTCTACCATAATGGCAGTTGAAACGGTAGTTAATAAAATATTAAATGGCTTTGAAAACAAACTTGTTACTGGAGCTAAATTGGTAGACTTGAGTAAAGCTTTTGACAGCATCTCCCATGGAAAACTGTTAGATAAATTGAGTTACTATGGTGTTAGGGGTAACGAACTTAAACTTATTCAATCATACTTGAGTAATAGAAAACAAAAGGTGGTAATTACTAACTCTACTGATGACTCTCAATATAAGGAGGTACTAGCTGGAGTGCCACAGGGATCTGTGCTCGGGCCGTTTTTGTTCTTGATTTTTATAAATGATTTCCAATGTAATGTTAACACTTTTCCGGTGCTCTATGCAGATGATACCACACTGATACATTCTCATAAGAGTAGTATGGCTGTAAGTGATATGTTGGACCAATCATACCACGAAGCAAAGCTTTGGTTCTCTTCAAATAATTTATTTATTGATGAAACCAAGACAGAACAAATATTTTTCTCGCTCAATGATAATGTATTAGCGAATGTGGGTATCACCTCTGTTAAACTTCTCGGTATACATTTGGATTCAAAACTCAACTGGCAAGTGCATATAACTGAATTATGTAAGAGATTAGCTCGTGTCACTTTCTTACTTCGTAAATTGAAGTTTTGTGTTAATAATCAAGTTTTAAAAACCACCTATTTTGGACTGTTCCACTCTATTCTGGCATATGGTGTTCGCCTCTGGGGAAATTCAAGTCATAGTATTAAGGCTTTCCTATGGCAAAAGAAAGCAGTACGAATCATGTGTGACCTTGCTGCTACGGACTCATGTAGATCAGCTTTTTGTGAACAAAATATTATGACGCTGCCTGCTCTTTTTATTTACCAGAATTTGATATATGTAAAACAGAATATTGCCAATTTCAGTACCCATTCAAGCACTCACAAGTTTGGTACAAGGAATAGGGAAAATTTAACACTGCCTCATGTTCGCTTAAGGAAAACGTACAAAAGCCACTACTATCAGCAAATAAAATTGTTCAATAGGCTACCTCAAAAAATTAGAGTCCTTCCAGTTAGGAGTTTTAAGACTGTAGTTGACAAGTGGATTACATCCAAATCCCTCTATTCAATAGAGGAATATTTTGAATGTGATATGACTGGTTTTTAGGGTTAATTGTGACAACAGCATCTTGTGCAATTGTATTTTCTATAATGTATTATTTGTTTTCATGTATTGTGACTTTGCCTATTACTGTTGTAAGTTTATTGGCAATAAAGATATCTTATCTTATCTTATCTGAATAGTGTAACTTGGGTTCAACCAGAGAAAAAAGTATTTTTTGCTAGTCAATCTAATCGGTCACCCTTACAAACAGGAGCCTCATAGTTCGTAGCTTATTTCTATCTGATTGAACAAATACTCATGAAGGTGCAATTGATAAAAATTTTTTTTTTTTTGAAGAGGTTGAAGCACACAAGGGTTTGATGTATGGGTTATGAGTTTGATGGGGACCTACAGTTTTAGGTGGGTTCCGAACCACCGGGTATATAAAAATGTATAATTTAATACCTTTAATTTTGTAAATAAAATACTAGCTGAATTCTTTTGCACCTTCTTCAGCCATTGAAATTGACTTTTGGGCACAACATGTAGACCTTCATACACTCCTCGCTTGCGTAGTCGCTTTCCATACACTTATAAAACCTTTTTCTGTATAATGAGGACTAGAAAATAAATAAACAAAAGGGAAACTTGTTTAAAAAAACAAATTATCTCAAAATAAAATTGAAGAAAGGGAATAAAAAAAATATTTATTAAAAAATACAGCGGATTCAAGAATGAAGACTTGGACCTCTGTATCTAGGAATCTTCCTTGAGAAGGTTTCCTTATTAAAGGTAGACTTGAAAAGACTTAAGTACTTCAATGCCCGTAATTATGAACGTTCCTTCCTTAATTTGAAAATCTTTTTAAGTGCATGCTTTTCACGTCTTCCTTTAGTTTCAAGGGAGCTTCAAGGTATGTTCATAAATAGGGTCAAAAACGGAGGCTTGAAAATCTTTTTAAGTGCATGCTTTTAGATTCTTCCTTAAGTTTCAAGGGAGCTTCAAGGTAATTCATAAAAAGGGCCAAAAAGGAAATCTTGAAAATCTTTTCAAGTCTTTCTTAAGTTTCAAGGGAGTTTCAAGTGAATTCATAAATAGGGCCAAAAAGGGAAACTTGAAAATCTTTTTGAGTGCATGCTTTTCAAGTCTACCTTGAGTTTCAAGGTACTTCATAAAAAGGGCCAAAAATGGAGACTTGAAAATCTTTTCGAGTGCCTAATTTTTAAGTTAATCTTGAGTTTCAAGGGAACTTCAAGGTAAGTTCATGAAAATGGCCAAAAAGGAAGGCTTGAAAATCTTTTTCAGTGCATGCTTTTCAAGTTTTCCTTAGGTTTCAAGGGGGCTTCAAAGTAAGTTCATAAATAGGGCCAAAAAGGGAGACTTGAAAATCTTTCCAAGTGCATGCTTTTCAAGTCTTCCATAAGTTTCAAGGGAACTACAAGGTGAATTCATAAATAGGGCAAAAACTGAGGCTTGAAAATCTTTTTAAGTGCATGCTTTTCAAGTTTTCCTTGAGTTTCAAGGGAGCTTCAAGGTAAGTTCATCAGAAGGGCCAAAAAGGAAAGCTTGAAAATCTTTCTAAGTGCATGCTTTTCAAGTATTCCTTGAGTTTCAAGGGAGCTTCAAGGTAAGTTCATAAAAAGGGCCAAAAAGGAAATCTTGAAAATCTTTTCAAGTGCATATTTTTCAAGGTTTCCTCAAGTTCCAAGGGAGCTTCAAGGTACGTTCATGAAAAGGGCCAAAAAAGAAGGCTTGAAAATCTTTTTAAGTGCATGCTTTTCAAGTCTTTCTTAAGTTTCAAGGGAGTTTCAAGTGAATTCATAAATAGGGCCAAAAAGGGAAACTTGAAAATCTTTTTGAGTGCATGCTTTTCAAGTCTACCTTGAGTTTCAAGGTAGTTCATAAAAAGGGCCAAAAGTGGAGACTTGAAAATCTTTTCGAGTGCCTGATTTTCAAGTCTTCCTTGAGTTTCAAGGAAACTTCAAAGTAAGTTGATAAATAGGGGTAAAAAGAGACTTGAAAATCTTTCTAATTGCATGTTTTTCAAGTTTTCCTCAAGTTTCAAGAGAGCTACAAGGTGAATTCATAAATAGGGCAAAAATGGGAGACTTGAAAATTTTTTCGAGCGCTTGATTTTCAAGTCTTTCTTAAGTTTCAAGGGAGCTTCAAGGTAAGTTCATGAAAAGGGGCAAAAAGGAAGGCTTGAAAATCTTTTCAAGTGCATGCTTTTCAAGTCATCCTCAAGTTTCAAGGGAGCTTCAAAGTAAGTTCATAAATAGGGCCAAAAAGGGAGACTTGAAAATCTTTCTAAGTGCATGCTTTTCAAGTCTTCCTTAAGTTTAAAGGGAGCTTCAAGGTAAGTTCATAAATAGGGGTAAAAAGGAAGACTTGAAAATCTTTTCAAGTGCATGCTTTTCAAGTCTTTCTTAAGTTTCAAGGGAGCTTCAAGGGGATTCATAGATAGGGCGTAAAAGGAAAGCTTGAAAATCTTTCTAAGTGCATGCTTTTCAAGTCTTCCTTAAGTTTAAAGGGAGCTTCAAGGTAAGTTCATAAATAGGGGTAAAAAGGAAGACTTGAAAATCTTTTCAAGTGCATGCTTTTCAAGTCTTTCTTAAGTTTCAAGGGAGCTTCAAGGGGATTCATAGATAGGGCGTAAAAGGAAGGCTTGAAAATCTTTCTAAGTGCATGCTTTTCAAGTCTTCCTTAAGTTTCGAGGGAGCTTCAAGGTAGGTTCATAAAAAGGAAGGCTTAAAATTCTTTCTAAGTGCATGCTTTTCAAGATTTCCTTAAGTTTCAAGGAATCTTCAAGGTACGTTCATAAATAGGGCCAAAAAGGGAGACTTGAAAATCTTTTTAAGTGCATGCTTTTCAAGTCTTCCATAAGTTTCAAGGGAACTTCAAGGTGAATTCATAAATAGGGCAAAAACTGAGGCTTGAAAATCGTTTTAAGTGCATGCTTTTCAAGTCTTTCTTAAGTTTCAAGGGAACTTCAAGGTACGTTCATAAGAAGGGCCAAAAAGGAAGGCTTGAAAATCTTTCTAAGTGCATGCTTTTCAAGTTTTCCTTGAGTTTCAAGGGAGCTTCAAGGTACGTTCATCAGAAGGGCCAAAAAGGAAGGCTTGAAATTCTTTCTAAGTGCATGCTTTTCAAGTCTTCCTTAAGTTTTGAGGGAGCTTCAAGGTAAGTTCATAAATAGGGGTAAAAAGGGAGACTTGAAAATCTTTTCAAGTGCATGCTTTTCAAGTTTTCCTTGAGTTTCAAGGGAGCTTCAAGGTAAGTTCATCAGAAGGGCCAAAAAGGAAGGCTTGAAAATCTTTTTAAGTGCATGCTTTTCAAGTCTTCCTTAAGTTTCGAGGGAGCTTCAAGGTAGGTTCATAAAAAGGGCCAAGAAGGAAGGCTTAAAATTCTTTCTAAGTGCATGCTTTTCAAGTCTTCCTTAAGTTTCGAGGGAGCTTCAAGGTAAGTTCATAAATAGGGGTAAAAAGGGAGACTTGAAAATCTTTTCAAGTGCATGCTTTTCAAGTCTTTCTTAAGTTTCAAGGGAGCTTCAAGGGGATTCATAGATAGGGCGTAAAAGGGAGACTTGAAAATCTTTTTAAGTGCATGCTTTTCAAGTCAACCTTGATTTTGAATAAGAATAGTATAACATATCAATGAATATAAAGACAGGTTTTAAAAAATATAGTATTTATTTTTATAATAGTATAAATATATAATTATATATATGTATGTAAATAGTGCGTGTTTAAATTTTGTGCTAAATAATAGGAATTGGAAATACATTTATTAAATATTTATTGTAACAAGAAATACCGGATTTATGTTGAAGTATTTATAAAACATCAAATTTTTGAAAATTTCTTATTTTAAAAATGATAAAATATCGAATTATTGGTCATTATAAATTAAACAATTCTAATAAACAATTTTTATCTAAAATGTTTAAAACAATTAATATTGTGATTATTGATGATTTGAAAATTTAAAGCAATATAACAATAAAAACCTAATTTTTCAAGGTTTATTACAGTTTTTAAATTAAAGATTCAAATATGGTCAATTTCTACAAAAAATGTAAAGGTTTTATCATTTATGTTACTAAAACATAAATATAGTTAAAATACACATAAATTTATCGAAACAACAAAATAATAAAAAATATACATAGATAATTATTCATAGTGTAATAAAATAGTGAATATCCTTTAATAATATTAATTATTATTTTATTAATATTGGTACAGTAGTAACATTTTATAAACATTAGAAGCGTAGAACAATCATTTATAATATATTAACTTTATAATAGAATAACTTAGATTTAACATCAATATATTTTTGTATACAAATATTTTTTAATTGTTTTATAAATTTTGATTTTTTATGGAGGATGAAGCCCACAATGGGTCTGAGACCTGTGCGTAGGTAATGAGTGGGATGATGATGGGGACCTACAGTTTTAGGTGGGTTCCCAACCACCGTGAAGTAATTATACAACAGAGAATAGACCATTTAGACCGCAGAAAATTTAGAAACTATTATAACAGAATATAAAATGAATTCAGCTGTATGTTTAATATAGTAGTTTATGCAACGATTTTATTTTGACCCTTATTAAGGCACGAGTTAGATGTAAGTTATAACACGAGCGAATGCGAGTGTTATAAATATCTCACGAGTGCTTTAATGGCCAAATAAAATCGTTGCATACACTATTTTATCTACGACCACTAGTATACATTTAATTGAAACAATTTCATTTTACCTGTGACTGTCAGAGATACCTAACCTCTCATCTCAAATACGAGAAGTTATAGTAGATTGTTAGGTTAAAGCAGCCGATGTAGCAGTTTGATCAAATCAGCTGATAGTTTCACAATATTGAATTACGATATTGATTCCATCAAAAATGCTTCTGATTAGTCCAGAACCTGTGTTATAATGTAGAACCTGTACTATAATGTGCTCATTATGCAATGGGTTTCAAAAAGCATTTGGCATCTGTTTTGGCATCAATTGTGAAACTGTAATGTATACATTATGACATGGCCGTAGATAAAATTCTATTTGATACAAGAGTACAATCCTTGTTCTAAAGGAGATAAAAATATATGTAATACAAAAATTCATAATAAATTAGGGTGCTTGCACAGTGGAGCATCTAATACTTTATCATAATCACCATGGAAAAGTTAAACACAAGTACAGCAAGACAGATTATAGCCCTGTGAATACCACCATAACACAGCATGTGTTTCATTTTGTGATGGTGACTGATATCGAAAAATTCAACAAAAGTACAGAAAGACAGATTGTAGCCCTATGAATACCACCGTAACACAGCATGTGTTTCATTTTGCGATGGTGACTGATATCGAAAAATTCAACAAAAGTACAGAAAGACAGATTGTAGCCCTATGAATACCACCGTAACACAGCATGTGTTTCATTTTGCGATGGTGACTGATATCGAAAAATTCAACAAAAGAACAGAAAGACAGATTGTAGCCCTGTGAATACCCCCATTACACAACATGTGTTTCAATTTGCGATGGTGACTGATATAGAAAAATTAGACAAAAGCACAGAAAGACAGATTAAAGCTCTGTGAATACCACCATAACACAGCATGTGTTTCAATTTGCGATGGTGACTGATATCGAAAAATTCAACAAAAGAACAGAAAGACAGATTGTAGCCCTGTGAATACCCCCATTACACAACATTTGTTTCATTTTGTGATGGTGACTGATATCGAAAAATTAGACAAAAGCACACAGACAGATTGTAGCCCTGTGAATACCCCCATAACACAACATTTGTTTCAATTTGCGATGGTGACTGATATCGAAAAATTTAACACAAATACAGTAAGACAGATTGTAGCCCTGTGAATACTACCATAACACAACATTTGTTTCATTTTGTGATGGTGACTGATATCGAAAAATTAACAAATGTACAGAAAGACAGATTTAAGCCCTGTGAATACCACCATAACACAACATTTGTTTCAATTTGCGATGGTGACTGATATCTAAAAATTAGACAAAAGCACAGAAAGACAGATTGTAGCCCTGTGAATACCACCATAACACAGCATGTGTTTCATTTTGTGATGGTGACTGATATCGAAAAATTAACAAATGTACAGAAAGACAGATTTCAGCCCTGTGAATACCCCCATTACACAACATGTGTTTCATTTTGCGATGGTGACTGATATCGAAAAATTTTACAAACGTACAGAAAGACAGATTTCAGCCCTGTGAATACCACCATAACACAGCATGTGTTTCAATTTGCGATGGTGACTGATATCGAAAAATTTAACACAAATACAGTAAGACAGATTATAGCCCTGTGAATACCACCATAGCACAGCATTTGTTTCAATTTGCGATGGTGACTGATATAGAAAAATTAGGCAAATGTACAGAAAGACAGATTGTAGCCCTGTGAATACCCCCATTACACAACATGTGTTTCATTTTGCGATGGTGAGTCATATCGAAAAATTAGACAAATGTACAGAAAGACAGATTGTAGCCCTGTGAATACCCCCATTACACAACATGTGTTTCATTTTGCGATGGTGACTGATATCGATAAATTAACAAATGTACAGAAAGACAGATTTAAGCCCTGTGAATACCACCATAACACAACATTTGTTTCAATTTGCGATGGTGACTGAGATCGAAAAATTAGACAAAAGCACACAGACAGATTGTAGCCCTGTGAATACCCCCATAACACAGCATGTGTTTCATTTTGTGATGGTGACTGATATCGGAAAATTAGACACAAGAACAGTAAGACAGATTGTAGCCCTGTGAATACCCCCATAACACAACATGTGTTTCAATTTGCGATGGTGACTGATATCGAAAAATTCAACAAAAGTACAGAAAGACAGATTGTAGCCCTATGAATACCACCGTAACACAGCATGTGTTTCATTTTGCGATGGTGACTGATATCGAAAAATTAGACAAAAGCACAGAAAGACAGATTATAGCTCTGTGAATACCACCATAACACAGCATGTGTTTCAATTTGCGATGGTGACTGATATCGAAAAATTCAACAAAAGAACAGAAAGACAGATTGTAGCCCTGTGAATACCCCCATTACACAACATTTGTTTCATTTTGTGATGGTGACTGATATCGAAAAATTAGACAAAAGCACACAGACAGATTGTAGCCCTGTGAATACCCCCATAACACAACATTTGTTTCAATTTGCGATGGTGACTGATATCGAAAAATTTAACACAAATACAGTAAGACAGATTGTAGCCCTGTGAATACTACCATAACACAACATTTGTTTCATTTTGTGATGGTGACTGATATCGAAAAATTCAACAAAAGAACAGAAAGACAGATTGTAGCCCTGTAAAATACCCCCATTACACAACATTTGTTTCATTTTGTTATGGTGACTGATATCGAAAAATTAGACAAAAGCACACAGACAGATTATAGCCCTGTGAATACCCCCATAACACAGCATGTGTTTCATTTTGTGATGGTGACTGATATCAAAAAATTAAACAAACGTACAGAAAGACAGATTTAAGCCCTGTGAATACCCCCATTACACAGCATGTGTTTCATTTTGTGATGGTGACTGATATCGAAAAATTAGACAAAAGCACACAGACAGATTGAAGCCCTGTGAATACCCCCATAGCACAACATTTGTTTCAATTTGCGATGGTGACTGATATAGAAAAATTAGACAAAAGCACAGAAAGACAGATTATAGCTCTGTGAATACCACCATAACACAACATGTGTTTCAATTTGCGATGGTGACTGATATCGAACAATTTAACACAAATACAGTAAGACAGATTGTAGCCCTATGAATACCACCGTAACACAGCATGTGTTTCAATTTGCGATGGTGATTGAGTTAGAAAAATTTAGCAAAAGCACAGAAAGACAGATTGTAGCCCTGTGAATACCCCCATTACACAACATGTGTTTCAATTTGCGATGGTGACTCATATCGAAAAATTAAACACAAGTACAGTAAGACAGATTGTAGCCCTATGACTACCACCATAACACAACATGTGTTTCATTTTGCGATGGTGACTAACACATCGAGTATTGGATGCTCCACTGTGCAAGCACCCTTCCAAGTAATGTAGTATAGTATCACAAACAATAATAACTAAATAACTTTAAATAACTCAAACTAACTCACATCTCAATAACTAAATATCTAATTCACATTTAGGATTTAATTCATGACTAGAATGTATGTAGTAGTTTAAAAATTGAAATTTGAAAATATATATATATATTTATTAATATAATAAAATAGAGAATAGTTGAATATATAGAAAAATTCGAATGTATCAGTCAATTATTTTGGATATATATATATATATATATATTTAAAGGTAGAGTACATAGTTCCAATTTTAAAAAAGTTAAAAGTTTGATATTTTAGAAAAATTCAGTCAAAATTGCGATTTGGACTAAAAATTTTACAATTTTATAAGTTAATTTGGGATTTTAATAATACAAAAATGGAAAAATAGCTATTTTCAAGAATCTAATATATTATCAAGTTAGTACCATTGAAAGATAAATTTATTAATAATTTTAAGTTGATAATATTTATAATGTTATACTACTCTTAAGTTCAATTTAATTACAATTATAGTGTTACACTATTTCAATATATATTATAGTCTACTATAATTCTTTAAAGATTTTATTTGTGTTTAAACCCATAACTGATATGAAAGCACAATTTATAAAAAATTTGATTCAATAATATTTATTATATATATTTAATAAATAAAGTTAATAAGCTTTTATTGGTGGGGAGACCCTTATGGGAAGTTCCACCTTGCTGCTTGAGCCATGTTATAGGACTTTCAATTTTAGGTGGGTTCCGAACTACAGGGAAGTGATTTTACAGCAGAGAACAGAGTAGTTTTAGCTGGCCAATCTAATCGGTCACCCTCACAGAGAGGGCCCCGGAGAGCGTTGCTTATCTCTATCTGATTGAACAGATACCTGCTACGGCTCACGGCTATCACTTCCCTGATTGATGAGTTGGACCTACAGTTTTAGGTGGGTTCCCAACCACCCGCAAGTGATTTTACAGCAGAGAACAGTGTCTTTTTTGTTGGCCAATCCAATCGGTCACCCTTACAAACAGGACCTACGAGAACGCAGCTTATCTCTATCTGATTGAACAGATACCTGCTACGGCTCACGGCTATCACTTTCCTGATTGATGAGTTGGACCTACAGTTTTAGGTGGGTTCCCAACCACCCGCAAGTGATATTTTACAGCAGAGAAAAGTGTGTTTTTTGCTGGCCAATCTAATCGGTCACCGTTACAAAGTGGACCTACGAGAACGCAGCTTATCTCTATCTGATTGAACAGATACCTGCTACGGCTCACGGCTATCACTTTCCTGATTGATGAGTTGGACCTACTGTTTTAGGTGGGTTCCCAACCACCCGCAAGTGATTTTACAGCAGAGAACAGTGTCTTTTTTGTTGGCCAATCCAATCGGTCACCCTTACAAACAGGACCTACGAGAACGCAGCTTATCTCTATCTGATTGAACAGATACCTGCTACGGCTCACGGCTATCACTTTCCTGATTGATGAGTTGGACCTACAGTTTTAGGTGGGTTCCCAACCACCCGCAAGTGATATTTTACAGCAGAGAAAAGTGTGTTTTTTGCTGGTCAATCTAATCGGTCACCGTTACAAAGTGGACCTACGAGAACGCAGCTTATCTCTATCTGATTGAACAGATACCTGCTACGGCTCACGGCTATCACTTTCCTGATTGATGAGTTGGACCTACTGTTTTAGGTGGGTTCCCAACCACCCGCAAGTGATTTTACAGCAGAGAACAGTGTCTTTTTTGTTGGCCAATCCAATCGGTCACCCTTACAAACAGGACCTACGAGAACGCAGCTTATCTCTATCTGATTGAACAGATACCTGCTACGGCTCACGGCTATCACTTTCCTGATTGATGAATTGGACCTACAGTTTTAGGTGGGTTCCCAACCACCCGCAAGTGATATTTTACAGCAGAGAAAAGTGTGTTTTTTGCTGGCCAATCTAATCGGTCACCCTTACAAACAGGACCTACGAGAACGCAGCTTATCTCTATCTACGCCTCGCGGCTATCACTTCCCTAAATTAATTATTAAATTTAATTAATTAATTTTAATTTTAAATTTTTTACTATTTCAATACTTGATTTTTTAAATATATTATTCGCATCTCAACCCATTATTTATTGTATCTTTCCACTTCATTTCATTAAATTCTACAAATTGTTACATTTTTTAAATTAATCTTAACTTCATCCATACTACTGTGTACCTACATCTCTAAACAGTCTACCAATCCACATCTCATGAATTTCCTAATAATGAATTTCCTAATAATTATGGATTTCCTAATTAAGAATTTCCCAACTTATGAATTTCCACGGCTTATGAATTTCCTAAATAATATACATATATCCAAATAAGGAGATATCTTAAAAAAATAATTATATGTCACATGTTGTGAGATCCATTAGATACAACCATGTTTGTGATATGTCTCTAAAATAGTAGTTTATAAAACGATTGTATTATGCCTGCCTTTCAGCCACAAGTAAGATTCAAATTAGATAATATTACTTTATTCATGTAAGATAATCCATTTGGTTCTTTTTCGAGTGAAAGTTTTTAGCAAATCTTAAATTTTTAGTCCATGTTAACCTCAATGTTTTGGACAATGTAAAATATTCAAAATTTGTGAATGGAGCCGTTTTGGACTTAAGTCTGTTGCGCCTTCACATTCGTTGTAAATTTGACACAATAAATAAATAAAATTACAAATTTGCATATGAATTGTTGAAAACAAAATTATCAACATCACATAGATATATATATATATATATATATATATATATATATATATATATATATATAGTAGTAAACACAGAAAATACTATTTTTAAAATGCATAATTATGTATAATGATCTCAATTGTATGATATTAATGATATTAACTACAGTAATGACAATCTAAGTGATGCAATTACATGAAATGGCGAAGTTGGGACAAAGATTCGTCCATTCTTGACACTTAACCAAATTAGGAACACGAGTAAAGCGGAGCGAGTGTCCCTAATCTCACGAGTTGCTTTAAGGCACACATAATACAATCGTTACATACAATATTCCATCTCCCGACTACATAATAAATTACGTTTAATTTGAATGAGCAATCAATCAATAGTAGGGATATTGTTGATTGAAAAACCTACATAAATGTTATAAACATACAAAACCTGATATAATAATACTGAACGCGATATAAAAATATTAGAAATAGTTAGCTAACTAATTACAATTCTTAATAAATTAATAATAATAATAAATTAATAATAATAATAATAATAATAATAGTAAGAATGTAAATAATAATAATAATAATATAATATTAATAATAATAATAACAATAATAATAATAGTAGGAATGAAAATAATAATAATATTAATAATAATAAATAATGATATAATATATTTAAATAATAATAATATTAATAATATCAAATGACCTGGCTGACTCAGGTCTGGTGTCAGAGGTATTAGGTCGCACCTGAATAAGTTCAGGGCCTCTTGAGTTTGAACGACTTGGGGCCGTATTTATGAACGTTACTTAAACCCACACTTAGCTTGAATGAAAGCGTTACTTACATAAGTGTCTCTTATACTGAAAGTGTCACTTGAGAAAAATCCGTATTTATAAACGTTACTCAACTTTCGTCAGCTGTTTCTTACTGAAGAGCGATTCCGAAAGTGTCACTTGAAATGACGTCACCAACAATTAAGACGTCACGCGCAGCAGCCAATAGGAACGCGTTATTAGCATTTCGTTCAATGTAAACAACAAATTCAAAACAGATTCCGGGTTATCTCTTTTGTGATTGTTATCGGCAATGGGCTAAATTATTGAAAAACGCAGACTCTTCTCATCGAAAGAGAAGAAATTTCTCAAACAATTGGTCCCGCAATATTTCGACGTTATTGTAAGCAAAAGGACAGATGGATCTAATAACAAAAAAAGAATGAAATATGGACGCGAATTGAACAACAGTTTTGGCGATCATAGCCAGGTAAGCTTTGTTATTCTTACATATTTCTAAGGTTACATTAATTCATAATTTATTATTAATTCGAAAGGTTTACTAGTATGTTATTATCAAGAAGCGATATCATAAAACCATTGATAGCGATACAGTCGCATTGTCAAATGTGGGTATATCCAAACAAAACAGGATTAAGCGTTAGGTTAGTTTTAAGGCTGTAACTTACTTTCTCAGATGCGGCTCTGCATTGCGTATTTCAATGATGATAATGAATGTGAAACATACATTCAACTTAGACAATGACCTATACGAATTGAGCACATAAATCTACAGCAGCAGAACAGAATAACAGGATCATTTGAATTTGTCTTTCATTTTTCGTATATTTTTTAAATAGGTGACTGACTAGAAATGAATGTTACAAAAGTTGAAGATTATACGAATTGCAAGAATCCATTATTGGAATAATTCCCAGTTGAAACCAATTCAGTAGGTACCATTCTAGTTTGATGTTCTAAATAAGTTCTTCAGTTTTTCTATATAATTACCGTATAATTGAGAAATTTCCATTAGAATAAATTTTATTGAACTGATTAGTTACAATACTTATGACTTAGAAAGCTAATTAGCCTGATTGCTAGTAAACTAGGAGATAGGAAGCGTTGAAATTGTTATACATATATAATAAACATCTAATATTTCTGTATACCTTGAAAATTGATTCGAATTCAAATGCTCATTCAAACACTACTGTCCTAATTTGATGCCGCGTTTACACGTTGCCAATAGCTGAAGCAAGTCCACTGGTGCCAGTCAACTGTCCTGTCCAGTTCATTCAGATTAGAACTTGAAACAATTCTAGTTCTACTTGACATTAATTCTAAAATGTAGTATGATTGCAAAAAAAAATAAATACTCTTCCATACATTCATACATTACTATTACATACAATATTTTAATTTTTTTATTATGAAATTATTTAAATCAAGTCTCAATATAGTATGTGCATAGTGTCAACAGACTTTATTTTATTAATCATGGGATATCCAAAACTTAAAAAAGTTCACACGCCGTTTTCCAGAAATTATGTATATTTTATGATTATTTTAAAAAATGTTTAAATTACAGTAACAATAATTTACATTTATTATTGATACCTTTCATTATTTGATTTCAGAAGAGGTATAGCAGTCAACACAGTGCACAAAAAAAGAAAGCAAACCGATATTTTTAGAGATGAGTTGGAGATGGAACAGTCAGAAAAAGCTTTCCTTGTTTTAAATTGCCCACAAAGAGAGAAAATGGGAGCTTGAATTACAAATTATACAAAAACAATTGAAGTCATTTTTTATAAATAATTCCGTATTTCTTATTAATAAATTTATTTCAAATTTATTTTATTATAAAATTTATTTCAATAAATTATTTTTGCTCTTATGTTTTCTCAGTGTTCTATATAATGTGATAGCTATTGTTAAACTATAAACTGTACCGGTCCGTTGAGTGAGGATTCAAGTAAGCTATCTCCCTCACTTGACTAAGTATGGTTTTCGCGTAAGAATTGAAAGTGACACTTTGCTCGAAAGTGTCACTTTCGATCAAGTGTGATTCAAAAATACGGATTTCACTCAAGTGTGGCTTTTCAAGTGTCACTTTCGGAAAGTAACCCTCAAGTAACGTTCATAAATACGGCCCTTGGTTTTGTAGGTTGTGCGCAGGGGTTAAGGTCATAATTTGTTTTTAAGTTTATTGTATTGGATGTTATTAGGGCTTTGAAATGTTATCTATTGCTGTGAGGAAAGCTATTTGTGTAACTAGAGTGCAAAGCAGCGTTTTTCTGCACCGAGAGAGCCAAAGGCGAGTGAAAAAAGTTTCTCGAGTGCAGAAACAATACTTTGCACTTGTATTACACATTAAATTTTTCCTACAGTACTGTATAAAGTAATTTAAACAGAACAAAACAGGACATACATAGCCTGACAATTCCCCACATAACCTATATTTGAATCAAATCGATTTCAACAACAACTACAACAACTATTGCAGCTGAAGCAGAGTAGCCAACCTATTTTTGAATGCAGAATAGGGAACTTGCATATTACATGCTCACTATTTTGTGTTGTTAGGTTGCAAATCTGGAGTGCGGAAATAGCTATTTGTGTAACTAGAGTGCAAAGCACCATTTTTCTGCATCGAGAGAAACAGTTTTTTTCATGAGCCGAAGGTGAGTGAAAAAAGTTTCTCGAGTGCAGAAACAATACTTTGCACTTGTATTACACATTAAATTTTTCCTACAGTAATGTATAAAGTAATTTAAACAGAACAAAACAGGGCATACATAACCTGAAAATTCCTCACATAACCTATCTTCGAATCAAATCGATTTCAACAACAACAACTACAACAATTATTTCACAGCTGAAGCAGAGTAGCCAACCTATTTTTGAATGCAGAATAGGGAACCTACGTATTACATGTTCACTATTTTGTGTTGTTAGGTTGCAAATTTGGAGTGCAGAAAAGTACTTTCCCGCACTGGTGCAGGAATAGACTATTTTTCGGGTCACTGTAAGCAAAATATTTTTCCAACAGTGACCCAAAAAAGTGCCTATTTTTGCACTAACTGAAGCACGCAAAATAGTCTATTCCTGCACCAGTGCGGGAAAGTAAATTACAGTGCGGGAATGTACTTTTCCGCACTCCAAATTTGCAACCTAACAACACAAAATAGTGAGCATGTAATACGCAGGTTCCCTATTCTGCATTCAAAAATAGGTTGGCTACTCTGCTTCAGCTGTGAAATAGTTGTAGTTGTTGTTGTTGTTGATGTAATCGATTTGATTCGAAGATAGGTTATGTGAGGAATTTTCAGGTTATGTATGCCCTGTTTTGTTCTGTTTAAATTACTTTATACGTTACTGCAGGAAAAATTTAATGTGTAATTCGAGCGCAAAGTATTGTTTCTGCACTGTATGATGAAAAATATTGTACGTAACTCGTCCGTGAAGATGTTTACCATACTCGTACGATAATACCGCACTCGACTTCGTCTTGTGCGTTAACTCATCATACTTGTATGTTAAACACCATTTCCCGCACTTGTAACGTAATATACTATTCCCGCACTGGTGCAGGAATAGACTATTTTGCATGCTACAGTTAGTGCAAAAATAGGCACTTTTTTGGGTCACTGTAGGAAAAATATTTTGCTTACAGTGACCCGAAAAATAGTCTATTCCTGCACCAGTGCGGGAATAGTATATTACGTTACAAGTGCAGGAAATGGTGTTTAACATACGAGTATGATAAGTTAACGCACGAGACGAAGTCGAGTGCGGTATTATCATACGAGTATGGTAAACATCTTCCCGGACGAGTTACGTACAATATTTTTTGTCATACAAGTCTAAAATAGCAGATAAGTTGAAATAAGAAACTATAAATCATTGTTATACAAACATAACCTCCACACACCAACTCAAGGTGAAATGTGGCAATAATGGTTCTAGATCAGCTGATCTAGCTTTCGACCAAATGGTTTTTCAGTGAAGTGGTAGCCACAACCACCCATAGAGTGCGGTAATAATCATTTGATGATTTTTACCACACAGTGTACGGTAATAATCATCAAATGACATCAGCTGTTTTTGATTTCTGTAAACAGCAGTTTACCACATTGATTGCTTGACTGGTAAACGGTCCATAACCTACAAGTATGACGAAAAGTACTTTACCGCTTGCGGAGCAGTAAAGAGGTATTTTACAATTAGTTTTCAGTACGTAAAGAACTACTTCACGAGCAGCTGTAGGAAAAGTTCTTTCCTGCACTGGAATTTACTTTCCCGCACTGGTGCAGGAATAGACTATTTTGCGTGCTACAGTTAGTGCGAAAATAGGTACTTTCTTGAATCACTGTAGGAAAAAATATTTTTCCTCACAGCAATAGATAACATTTCAATATTAAACACAATAAACTTCAGGAAAAAATCATGACCAAAAACCCTGCGCACAGCCTTAAGCAGTGGGGACAGACAACTTAACATGTCCTCTGAAACACTGGAGTGGCACGAGGTAAATTAAATTACAATGTTTTGAATAAATACATTAAAACGCATCTCAAGTTGTCTCAAAATAAATACAGTTAAATAAAAATAAATACAATTAAATAAAAATAAATAAATAAATACAATTAAATTAAATAAACACAGCTTTGTAGGACGGATTAGGGACATGAGTTTCTTGCTCATGATCATTAATTAATTTTTTAAATTATTATATTTTTGTGCCAAACTTTGTGTAAAACCGCTAAAATTTACAACAACGTCAAATTTAATGTTCATAATACATGATCATTTCTCCTGAAATAGACAATGGAGAATAATCGATAGTTAGCACCATCGATAACTGTTATCAATAGTCAGCATCAACGATAGTTATCGATAGTCAGCATCAACGATAGTTATCGATAGTCAGCATCATCGATAGTTATCGATAGTCAGCATCATCGATAGTTATCGATAGTCAGCATCATCGATTGTTATCGATAGTCAGCATCATCGATAGTTATCGATAGATAATTGGTGCTTCCCAACACTATTCCAAAAATTTGAAGTTTCTTCTTCTTGTTCTTCTTTACTCCTTCTCCTCCTTCGCCTATTCCTCCTCCCCCTCCTCCTCCTCCTCCTCCTACTCCTCCCCCCCAACCTCCTCCTCCTCCTCCTCCTCCTCCTCCTCCTCCTCCTCTTCCTCCTCCTCCTCCTACTCCTCCTCTTCCTCCTCCTCCACCACCTCCTCCTCCTCAATGCCTCCTAATAATTCTCACCCTCCTCCGACTATCAGGTGACCCATCATCTCCTCCACCACCACCTCCTCTTCCTCCTCCTCCTCCAATCGTAGAATCTGGTCCTCCGGTGCCGCATACATTGTGATCGACAGACATCCGACGACCGGTGGCTGATTGTCTGACAAGAGGCGATGGAGGCGACCAGGTGTGTTGACGCTGAGGAGCCACGCTGCCTGAACGCTGGTGTGGATGACCTTGAGGTAAGCCTTGAGGCAGGCCTTCAGGCGCTGCTGGAAACGAACAGCGGCGTAACAATGGCGGCGGAGGTGAGTTGCGGGTGGAGATTGTGCTGCTACCTGGTGGTGAAGGAATGCGAATTAGATTTAGATTTGTTGGAAACACAGACAGGCAATTGGAATATTACAAATCTCCACACTAATTTTAAACAAAGACAACAAGACTGAAGACTTGGAACACAATGTAAAAGAGGAAGACCAAAGCATTTGTGGAAGAATGTCAACCTGACAGAGAATAGTTATTTATGTATTAAGAGCGTGAAGCGCGACTTTATCGCTCGAGCCAAAACGTTTACTGCGTGACACATAGCGGAGCGCAGTAATTTTGTGAAAGCGATAAAGAAGCTTCACACGCGAATTGCATACAATATTTTTCCTAAAACTGCAGTTCTGGATTCTAACACAAAAAAGCTTGTAGTTTGTAACATCACAGACCATGCGCGGATTTGGTTAGCGTTCGCCATTTTTGAGGTTATGTGAATTTCACGGATTCCATGATCCACCAATGAGAAGACATCAAAATCAAAACAGAAGCGTAAAGAAAACAGCTGGCGAGCGTAAAGTACTTTACCACTTGCTGAGCAGTAAAGAGGTATTTTACAATTAGTTTTCAGTACGTAAAGAACTACTTTACGAGCAGTTGCAGGAAAAGATGTTTTTGACAGGCAGAAGTGGAGGTGGCTAGCATGTTACAGACAGTAACAACTGTAAAACAATTCACTAAATATATATCTATCTATATATATAATAAAATTAACTCTATGTCCATCAACTTCTGTGGCTATTTTAAAGACAAAATTCGGAATTAGGAGCCGCCAGAAATAGATAATCGAAGATTTGATGAATGTTATCATCCAAAAAATCTTACTACTGCCAGGAATTGAGATTTTGAAATTCATTTTCATCTAAATTGATTCAACAATTATTAATAATAATTTTATCCTTGGATTATTTCCACTATTAACACAAATAATAGTAGTTTATGCAACGATTTTATTTTGACCCTTATTAAGGCACGAGTTAGATGTAAGTTATAACACGAGCGAATGCAAGTGTTATAAATATCTCACGAGTGCCTTAATGGCCAAATAAAATCGTTGCATACACTATTCTATCTACGACCACTAGTATACATTTAATTAAAACAATTTCATTTTACCTGTGACTGTCAGAGATACCTAACCTCTCATCTCAAATACAAGAAGTTATAGTAGATTGTTAGGTTAAAGCAGCTGGTGTAGCAGTTTGATCAAATCAGCTGATAGTTTCACAATATTGAATTACGATATTGATTCCATCAAAAATGCTTCTGATTGGTCCAGAACCCGTGTTTTTTTTTTTTTTTTTTTTTTTTTTGAGGATGAAGCCCACATAGGTCTGAGACCTGTGCGTGGGTAATGAGTTGGATGATGGTGATTGATGAGTTGGACCTACAGTTTTAGGTGGGTTCCGAACCACCGGGAAGTGATTTTACAGCAGAGAACAGTGTCTTTTTTGCTGGCCAATCTAATCGGTCACCGTTACGAACGGGACCTACGAGAACGCAGCTTATCTCTCTGATTGAACAGATACCAGCTACGGCTCGTGGCTATCACTTCCCATAATGTAGAACCTGTACTATAATGAGCTCATTATACAATGGGTTTCAAAAAGCATTTCGAAAAGACAGCTGTTTTGGCATCAATTGAGAAACTCTAATGTATACATTATGACATGGTCGTAGATAAAGAGTTTTTCACTGTCAGTTGTCATTCTTTAGATCTTACTGCACAATTTGGTATGATTCTCACGTTTATGTTATGAAACAAAACAAAATTTCCACCCAGAGCTCTGTAGGTTGAATAAAAAGGTTCTATTGTTTGATATCAAAACTACAAAATAATACATATTAAGTTATAAAAAGTGATCATTTTTGACATTTTAAATACTACGTACATATTAAATTATAAAAAATAAACATTTATTGATGGTTTAAATCTTTTTGTTTTACATAAAAGTTGGAAGGATTCATTTTTACAATCATGACTGCTGTATCCAGACACGATCAGCTCTCATTCAAGGTCATTTTCTTTTCCGCCCTAGGGCAGTAAACGTTTACAGACCTCGTCAGAAACCAAACACTTTTGGCCTCCATATGACGCACGAAAAACAGCTCATTACGTCCTAGTGTGGCGAAAAAGAATTATCACTATATATCTGTCAAAATAAATTATCACTACTGACAACAGAAGTTCATTAGATGGTTTGTGATAGCGCCAACGGGATTGCACTGTCTGTATTAATGGGAACTCTCACTACTGCCACTTATCACGACAAGTTTCAAACAAGACTGAACTAATTTACAAAAGTCCACCTCTATTTATATGATTTTTCATAATTGAGATATCTCTAGATTTCTCTACCAACTTCTAACGATTTCTAAAATAAACAATCAAGGAAACTCAAACTTTCCACAATATTCGATAAGACTCAATTAATTTCTAATCAAACAACTAGAACATTCTACTAATTACCAAGTAAACACCATAAAAGTGTCAAATGCAGAGTAATTAATTGCTTAGAAGTAAACATTTACATAGCAGATAACACCGAGAACCACTGTCCTTCTTTCTCACTATTTTCATTCTCATATTTGCTACAGTATATACTTTATGCTCCCTCCTCATCCTTATACAGTAGAAACAATTAGTCTGGGCGCGTGGCTCTGGTTTCACTACTAGCCATCCTGTAAAAGTTGACTAGTTGACCTTGAAGACATCTGCAGCATCGCACGGGCCACATGTTTTTAGCAATGAGTGATAAACACTCCCCTCACCATGGCTGACTACCATAAATACATAATTACACTAGAAACAATTAGTCTGGGCACGTGGCTCTGGTTTCACTACTAGCCGTCCTGTAAAAGTTGACTAGTTGACCTTGAAGACTTCTGCAGCGTCGCATGGGCCACATGTTTTTAGAAATGAGCGATAAACACTCCCCTCACAATGGCTGACTACCATAAATACATAATTACACTTGAAACAA
Organism: Conomelus anceps; assembly: GCA_948455865.1. NCBI lineage: Eukaryota > Metazoa > Arthropoda > Insecta > Hemiptera > Delphacidae > Conomelus > Conomelus anceps. The sequence continues at coordinate 2,886,688 of OX418222.1, read as the reverse complement.
TTAGTCTGGGCGCGTGGCTCTGGTTTCACTACTAGCCGTCCTGTAAAAGTTGACTAGTTGACCTTGAAGACATCTGCAGCATCGCATGGGCCACATGTTTTTAGAAATGAGCGATAAACACTCCCCTCGCCATGGCTGACTACCATAAATACATAATTACACTGGAAACAATTAGTCTGGGCGCGTGGCTCTGGTTTCACTACTAGCCATCCTGTAAAAGTTGACTAGTTGACCTTGAAGTCGCATGAGCCACATGTTTTTAGAAATGAGCGATAAACACTCCCTTCACCATGGCTGACTTCCAAACGGCCATGCACCCAGACTAATTGTTTCTACTGTACCTTCATGGTAAAGGGCACAGGTATTGGTTTGCCTAACTAACGTACTAGGGACACACAATAAGCTTCGGTTGACGTGTGAGGATCTTTGAATCTTCTGGATCTTTGAATCCGTCCCTTCAAACATAACATAACATAACGTACCTTCATGGACTTGACCCATACCTGAAATTTCATAACTGAATACAGGCAAACACTGTATTAGTATTGAGGACTTTAAGGCTTACTTATATTTCTGTTGCGTATTTTACAGTAATACCAACCTGAATGTTTCAGTATAGTTTCGATGTGATGCTCCTTCCTAGCATGGCGACTTACTGTTAGATCTACCAGAGACATTCTTCTTCCAACACTGCATCCTGCAGCTACCTCACTTCCATCATCTGCGCCTTCTTCTGATACCTACAAAAAATAGAAGATAAAACATATAAAAATTGAAGAAAAGTTATTAAAAATAAAAAATGATGAATAATAATAATGGCTTTTATTGGTGGGGAGACCCTTACGGGTGATTCCACCTCACCATTTGAGCCATGTTTTTTTTTTGTAGATTACATCCTGGAGACTCCAGTCAAGTAGAGATGGGTCGTACTAGGTTTTTCTGATACTAAGTATTCCGAGTACTAGTACGTTCTAATACCTATTCCAAATACCTGTTCCAAAATACTAGGTAGTATTTTATATTAGCCAGTTTGCCAGAGTAGACGTACAAGAGAGTACCTATAGTACTGCGGTACTGGTACTGTTTATCACGTTAAATACAGCACAAATCTTTATTACTTGTCTTAAATACAGCACGAATCTAATTATTGAGTTGCTCTCAAATGTGCTGTAGCGAAATGAGACGCGGACGGCAAGACCTTGAGATGCTTGAGTAACAAACTACTTTTTAGTACTCGTACTCAAGTACGGTACTCAAGAAGTATTGGACTGGAAAAGTACGTGCGTACGCCATATGCAACCAAAAACAATCTAGACGCATGCGCCTACAATCGAGTATAGTGAATAGAGAGAGAGAGCGTGAGAGTGAGCGAGAAAGAGTGAGTGAGTAGTTGAATAGTTCTATAACGAGAAATGAGCTATTAATAGCTACTGTACAACTGAAAATTACAAAGCTCCACTCCCACTCCGTAAATTGGAGTGGGGACTTGAAGTCGCATAGTTTACTAGTTTCTAGAAATACTCACAGATATCTGAGTATTTTGTTCTTCGAATACTAGGTGCTAGTCCGTACGTTCAAATACTCAGTAAAAATACCTGTTCCAGTAAATACGCCTCATCTCTAGTGTAGTTTACTAGAAATACTCACAGATATCTGAGTATTTTGTTCTTCGAATACTAGGTGCTAGTCCGAACGTTCAAATACTCAGTAAAAATACCTGTTCCAGTAAATACGCCTCATCTCTACAGTCAAGGAGTATAGGACTGTAATGATCGATATTCGATATTATCATATCGATAAGTCTAGAGTTGATGCTAGTGTCGAGAGTCAAAGCACAACGAGGTATTGCAGCAGTCATGCAAGTAACGTCTCTCTGTATTTGTCGGTGTTGGTTTTTTTTTTTTTTTTTTTGGTTTGTGAGTCTTAATAAATATGTGAATTATCAAATTGTCTTTTACTATTGTCGATGCCTGTCACAACATATAAAAATTAAGAAAAGTGATGAGCAAAATAATATTGAAAATAAAAAAATTATGAATAACAATAATGAGACAGTTAAAGAGTAAAAGACAAGTCAGATTAACAATATTATACACTAGTTACCATAATTACTATATCAATTAGTTGAGGTGAGGCTTAATTTTGATGTGAAAGGAACTCTTGTACACTATAAAAAGCTAAACTAAATATTTTTCAATTGTTTTTTAAATATTTCTATATTTTCAAGACTCTTTAGAAACTGCGGTAGCTTGTTGTAGAGTTTCCAAGACTCTTTAGAAATCTAATACCAAAACTGACAATGTATTTTTTTATTGCTGATGATGCCCACATGAGTCCGAGACTTGTGCGTGGGTAATGAGGTGAATGATTACATATAAAAGCCCAATGGTGGAGCGGGATTCGAACCCACGACCGCTGAAATGACAGCAAGCTGAAGTTGCGACGCCCCAACCAACTGCGCTAAACGGCCCACCAATTTCTATTTTTTTTTTTTTTTTTTTTTTTTTTAGGATGAAGCCCACATAGGTCTGAGACCTGTGCGTGGGTAATGAGTTGGATGATGGTGATTGATAACTTAGACCTACAGTTTTAGGTGGGTTCCGAACCACCCGCAAGTGATTCTACAGCAGAGAACAGTGTCTTTTTTGCTGGCCAATCTAATCGGTCACCCTTACAAACAGGACCTACGAGAACGCAGCTTATCTCTATCTGATTGAACAGATACCTGCTACGGCTCACGGTTATCACTTCCCTGATTACTGAATTGGACCTACAGTTTTAGGTGGGTTACGAACCACCCGCAAGTGATTTTACAGCAGAGAACAGTGTCTTTTTTGCTGGCCAATCTAATCGGTCACCCTTACAAACAGGACCCACGAGAACGCAGCTTAACTCTATCTGATTGAACAGATACCTGCTACGGCTCACAGTTCCCTGATGCTGATTGATGAGTTGGCAAACAGGACATTTAATAAATGAATGTTACTCACTTATACTGGTGGTACTGGAGGGATGCATTTCACTTCTAAAGAGAAGCTTCATCAGCCTCTTTAGAAGTGAAATACATTCTTCCAGTATCTCCAGTAAAAGTGAGTGCAAATCATGTATTAAAAAGAAATAAAGTGTCAGTTTTGATATTAGATTGTTCAACAAGTATTTCGTCATGGAAAAAATCACTTACTGTGACATACCTACTGTCTTAGGTTACTTACTGTCACATCTTAGTATGGGGTAATTCATCAAAACAAAACCTTGATAGGGTGTTTAAGGTCCAAAAGAAAGCGGTTAGGTGTATAGAAAGAGTAAATAGATTAGATTCATGTAGGCCGTTGTTCAACAGACTTGGTCTCCTAACTGTACCCTGCTTATATGTGTATGAAGCTACTTTATATGTAAAAACAAAAGATATTAACCAAAATCTTGATAGGGTGTTTAAGATCCAAAAGAAAGCGGTTAGGTGTATAGAAAGAGTAAATAGATTAGATTCATGTAGGCCGTTGTTCAACAGACTTGGTCTCCTAACTGTACCCTGCTTATATGTGTATGAAGCTACTCTATATGTAAAAACAAAAGATATTAACCAAAATCTTGATAGGGTGTTTAAGATCCAAAAGAAAGCGGTTAGGTGTATAGAAAGAGTAAATAGATTAGATTCATGTAGGCCGTTGTTCAACAGACTTGGTCTCCTAACTGTACCCTGCTTATATGTGTATGAAGCTACTTTATATGTTGTAAAAAAGAGTGATATTAACCAAAATCTTGATAGGGTGTCTAAGATCCAAAAGAAAGCGGTTAGGTGTATGGAAAGAGTAAATAGATTAGATTCATGTAGGCCGTTGTTCAACAGACTTGGTCTCCTAACTGTACCCTGCTTATATGTGTATGAAGCTACTTTATATGTTGTAAAAACGAGAGATATTAACCAAAATCTTGATAGGGTGTTTAAGATCCAAAAGAAAGTGGTTAGATGTATAGAAATAGTGAATAGATTAGATTCATGTAGGCCGTTGTTCAACAGACTTGGTCTCCTAACTGTACCCTGCTTATATGTGTATGAAGCTACTTTATATGTACTAAAAGAGTGACATTAACCAAAATCTTGATAGGGTGTTTAAGATCCAAAAGAAAGCGGTTAGGTGTATAGAAAGAGTAAATAGATTAGATTCATGTAGGCCGTTGTTCAACAGACTTGGTCTCCTAACTGTACCCTGCTTATATGTGTATGAAGCTACTTTATATGTACTAAAAGAGTGACATTAACCAAAATCTTGATAGGGTGTTTAAGATCCAAAAGAAAGCGGTTAGGTGTATAGAAAGAGTAAATAGATTAGATTCATGTAGGCCGTTGTTCAACAGACTTGGTCTCCTAACTGTACCCTGCTTATATGTGTATGAAGCTACTTTATATGTACTAAAAGAGTGACATTAACCAAAATCTTGATAGGGTGTTTAAGATCCAAAAGAAAGCGGTTAGGTGTATAGAAAGAGTAAATAGATTAGATTCATGTAGGCCGTTGTTCAACAGACTTGGTCTCCTAACTGTACCCTGCTTATATGTGTATGAAGCTACTTTATATGTACTAAAAGAGTGACATTAACCAAAATCTTGATAGGGTGTTTAAGATCCAAAAGAAAGCGGTTAGGTGTATAGAAAGAGTAAATAGATTAGATTCATGTAGGCCGTTGTTCAACAGACTTGGTCTCCTAACTGTACCCTGCTTATATGTGTATGAAGCTACTTTATATGTAAAAAAGAGTGATATTAACCAAAGTCTTGATAAGGTGTTCAAGATCCAAAAGAAAGCGGTTAGGTGTATGGAAAGAGTAAATACATAGATTAGATTAATGTAGGCCGTTGTTCAACAGACTTGGTCTCCTAACTGTACCCTGCTTATATGTGTATGAAGCTACTTTATATGTTGTAAAAAAGAGTGATATTAACCAAAATCTTGATAGGGTGTCTAAGATCCAAAAGAAAGTGGTTAGGTGTATGGAAAGAGTAAATAGATTAGATTCATGTAGGCCGTTGTTCAACAGACTTGGTCTCCTAACTGTACCCTGCTTATATGTGTATGAAGCTACTTTATATGTAAAAAAGAGTGATATTAACCAAAGTCTTGATAAGGTGTTCAAGATCCAAAAGAAAGCGGTTAGGTGTATGGAAAGAGTAAATACATAGATTAGATTAATGTAGGCCGTTGTTCAACAGACTTGGTCTCCTAACTGTACCCTGCTTATATGTGTATGAAGCTACTTTATATGTTGTAAAAAAGAGTGATATTAACCAAAACCTTGATGAACATGATTATAATATACAGAGATTATCACTTGGTGAGTCACAATAGTAGCTTATTCAAACAAAAACCTAGTTATATTGGTAGGAAATTCTACAACAAGCTACCGCAGTTTTTGAAGAGTCTTGAAAATATAGAAATATTTAAAAAACAAGTGAAAAAATATTTAGTTTAGCTTTTTATAGTGTACAAGAGTTCCTTTCACATCAAAATTAAGCCTCACCTCAACTAATTGATATAGTAATTATGGTAACTAGGGTATAATTGTTAATCTGACTTGTCTATACTCCTTAACTGGAGTCTCCAAGACGTAATCTACAAAAAAATCACTCCTTACAAACTGGGGTAGCTTGTTATAGAAAAATAGAAAATATCACGTTCTAGATATCCCAATTCAATCGAATCAGGCAACCTAGTAGTCCGGTTTAAAATTAATTCATTTAAATGATTTTTACAAATTCTAGAAATTTCTCTGATAATGAGCAATACAAAAATAGGTTATTATTTTCAATTTTAGTTGATGTCTATGCAATAAATGTTCAAAAAAAAACTTAAATTAAAAAAATTGAAGAATTACTAAACGTTTTCCTTTAGAGGAGAATCTAAAGAATATTTCAATGTGCTGAATTTCAGCTCTCTATTCCAAACAGACTATTTCAAAGATTTACACAGCTGGTGTTTTTTTTTTTTTTTTTTTGAATGCTCATTGTATTCAAATATTTTTTCAATAGAACCAAGCTCCACAATAGGAGAATATGCAATTATTTGACGACAAAGACGGTTGCATCTAGGTTAGGGTGCTTGCACAGTGGAGCATCCAATACTCAATTATAATCACCATGTCAAAATAAAACACACGCTGTAGAATGGTGGGTAACAGATTGGTTCAGTGTGAATACCAGCATTACACTGTATGTGTTTGATTATGCAATGGTGAATATCATTGTTTTTTTGTAGATTACGTCTTGGAGACTCCAGTTATGGAGTATAAGACAAGTCAGATCAACAATTATTAGTAGTTTATGCAACGATTCTATTTTGACCCTTATTAAGGCACGAGTTAGATGTAAGTTATAACACGAGCGAATGCGAGTGTTATAAATATCTCACGAGTGCTTTAATGGCCAAATAAAATCGTTGCATACACTATTTTATCTACGACCACTAGTGTACATTTAATTAAAACAATTTCATTTTACCTGTGACTGTCAGAGATACCTAACCTCTCATCTCAAATACGAGAAGTTATAGTAGATTGTTAGGTTAAAGCAGCTGGTGTAGCAGTTTGATCAAATCAGCTGATAGTTTCACAATATTGAATTACGATATTGCTCCATCAAAAATGCTTCTGATTGGTCCAGAACCCGTGCTATAATGTAGAACCTGTACTATAATGAGCTCTTTATGCAACGGGTTTCTAAAAGCATTTTGAAAAGACAGCTGTTTTGGCATCAATTGTGAAACTGTAATGTATACATTATGACATGGTCGTAGATAAACAATCTTATATACACTAGATACCATAATTACTATATCAATTAGTTGAGGTGAGGCTTAATTTTGATGTGAAAGGAACTCTTGTACACTATAAAAAGCTAAACTAAATATTTTTTCTACTGAACAGATACCTGCTACGGCTCACGGCTATCACTTCCCTGAATAGAGTTGGATGATGATGATTGATGAGTTGGACCTACAGTTTTAGGTGGGTTACGAACCACCCGCAAGTGATGTTACAGCAGAGAATAGTGTATTTTTTGCTGGCCAATCTAATCGGACACCCTTACAAAGAGCGCCTAGGAGTTTCGTAGCTTATCTCGGATTGAACAGATACCTGCTACGGCTCACGGCTATCACTTCCCTGATTGATGAGTTGGACCTACAGTTTTAGGTGGGTTACGAACCACCCGCAAGTGATTTTACAGCAGAGAATAGTGTATTTTTTGCAGGCCAATCTAATCGGTCACCCTTACTAAGAGCGCCTAAGAGTTCCGTAGCTTATCTCGGTTTGAACAGATACCTGCTACGGCACTCGGCTATCACTTCCCAAATTAAATGTTATGTATATGTTTGTGTGTATATGTATATTATTTAGTGTTATATGTTTAGTGCATATAGTGTTATTTTAGTGCTTATGTTAAAAGTGTTATAGTGTTTAGTGTTTAGTGTTTATGTTATTCATTAGAATAACATATTTGTTAGAGAGAAACAAATCATTTATAATATTTGAATAACGTATAATAACAAGTGATTACTAAGTGAGGAAGTGATAGCTGTGAGCCGTAGCAGGTATCTGTTCAATCAGATAGAGATAAGCTGCGTTCTCGTAGGTCCTGTTTGTAACGGTGACCGATTAGATTGGCCAGCAAAAAAATACTCTGTCTCTACTGTAAAATCACTTGCGGGTGGTTCGGAACCCACCTAAAACTGTAGGTCCAACTCATCAATCAGGGAAGTGATAGCCGTGAGCTGTAGCAGGTATCTGTTCAATCAGATAGAGATAAGCTGCGTTCTCGTAGGTCCTGTTTGTAACGGTGACCGATTAGATTGGCCAGCAATAAAGACACTATTCTCTGCTGTAAAATCACTTGCGGGTGGTTCGGAACCCACCTAAAACTGTAGGTCCAACTCATCAATCACCATCATCCAACTCATTACCCACGCACAGGTCTCAGACCTATGTGGGCTTCATCCTCAAAAAAAGTAAATGATAATTGTACAAATTTAATTAATATTCCATAAATTCATTCATCAGACATGTGAAATCTGATCTGATTTGAGCAATCAGCTGTCTTGCAAATAGAAAATACGGCCTTGTTGGTGTGATACAGAGTGACCTTTTGTGAAAAACAGACATGAAACAGACGACGCAAATTGAATGAAGGGTTAGGTGTGATGGCTGTGTTTAATTGTGCATTGATTGATTATCATTGAGTACATGGAGTATGCTCCACTGTGCAAGCACCCTTATTCCTGGGGCGTGACGTCTACTGTTCCCCTACAACTACTAGTAGGTTTGAAAGACAATAAATTCACATACATCAGTTACGGCGCGTCACAGTCATAGTTCCGTCTCAGTTCAGTCTCAGTTCAGTCACGGTAACAATCAGTCACTTGACGGGTCGACGCTGGACGACAGGCGTAACCGGAAACTCAGATAAGAATATATTTTATGACTGTTACGAGACGGACAGCTCGGAACTGAGACGCGCCGTGACTGATGTGTGTGAATCGACCATAATACAATTATTGTTAGAAAAAAATTGTAGACAAAGTAACCGGAAACGCAGATGAGAATATATATTCTATGACTGTGACGAGACGGACAGCTCGGAACTGAGACGCGCCGTGACTGATGTGTGTGAATTGACCATAATAGAATTATTGTTGGAAAAAAAATTGTAGACAGAGTAACCGGAAACGCAGATGAAATATATTTTATGACTGTGACGAGACGGACAGCTCGGTACTGAGACGCGCCGTGACTGATGTGTGTGAATTGACCATAATAGAATTATTGTTGGAAAAAAAATTGTAGACAGAGTAACCGGGAACGCAGATGAAATATATTTTATGACTGTGACGAGACGGACAGCTCGGTACTGAGACGCGCCGTGACTGATGTGTGTGAATTGACCATAATAGAATTATTGTTGGAAAAAAAATTGTAGACAGAGTAACCGGGAACGCAGATGAAATATATTTTATGACTGTGACGAGACGGACAGCTCGGAACTGAGACGCGCCGTGATTGATGTGTGTGAATCGACCATAATAGAATTGTTAGAAAAAAAAATTGTAGACAGCGTAACCGGAAACGCAGATATGAATATATTTTATGACTGTGACGAGACGGACAGCTCGGAACTGAGACGCGCCGTGACTGATGTGTGTGAATTGACCATAATAGAATTATTGTTGGAAAAAAAATTGTAGACAGCGTAACCGGAAACGCAGATGAAATATATTTTATGACTGTGACGAGACGGACAGCTCGGAACTGAGACGCGCCGTGACTGATGTGTGTGAATTGAACATAATCGAACTGTTAAAAAAAGAGAAAAAATATCAAATTCTCACCTTTCTCTCCTTCTTCTTCTCTCTCAGAAGTTCTAGTAGACTTGCAGCTGTGGACATTACCAAGAGAGAGAAAAGAACCAGATAAGCAAGGGAAGTCCTATCTTTGTCTTCTTCTTTGTCATCTTTATCACCTCTCTTTTTGTCCAAATCATCAGTATTCTCTTTTGGCTCCTTCTTCTCTTCTTCCTCCTCCTCCTCCTCCTCCTCCTCCTCCTCCTCCATTCTATCATCTTCTTCTCCTTCAAGATCTTTACTAAAATTTTCTGTATCCTTGATTGGTCCCTTTCGATTTCTGTATTTTCCTATACTATGTTCTAGCTTTCTATTACGTGTTTCATATTCTTCTTCTCCTCTTTCTTCTTCTTCTTTTTCTCCTTGTTGTAGTTGGTCTTCTTCTTCTCCTTCTTCTTCCTCATCTTCCCCTTCTTCTTCTCCTTTATGCATTTCTTCTTCAGGTCTATTCATAGTATCACTATGTTCTCCTTTAATATTTTCTTCTTTACTTTCTCCTCCTCCTCCTCCTCCTCCTACTTCTTCTTCCTCTTCTCCTTCTCCTCCACCTTTCTCTTCCTCTTCTTCTCCTTGTTGTTGCAGTTCTTCTTCTTCTTCTTCATCATCATCATCATCATCATCATTTTTGTAATTATCACTTACAGATGAATCTAAATTTTCTCCTTCTATTTTTTTGTCTTCTTGTTCTTTAACACTACTACTACTACTCACAACTCTGCTGCCTTTAGATGCATCTACAGTGTTGCCAATTCTCCTAACCTTGCCACTGTTCTTCTTACCACCACCACTAATCTTTCTAGCAGTGTTGCCATGTTTCCAAGCATTTTTTCCAGCCTTCTTAACACCCATACTTTGTTTTCTACCGCTAGATTTCTTAACACTGCTGCCTGATGGTTTCCTAGTTGTTTCATCTACTATCTTAACATTGTTGCCAAGTTTCCTCCCACTGTTACTTGATTTCTGTGTAGACTTCTTTGCGTTGTTGCCAATTTTCTTCAAAATGTTGCTTCTTTTCTTGTAATTTTGCTTGTTCTCTAATAAATTATTTTGTATTTTCTTTGTCACCTTAACTTCCTTTCCCAATTTACCAGCACCATTCTTCTTTACACCATTACTCAACTCCATTTCATTCACACTGTTGCCAATTCTCTCCACAACGTTGCCACTTTTTGCACACAAAAACTTTCCCATCGACTCATCGAAAACTATCACTTTACAACCAAAAAAATCCCGCCTCTGCCACCAAAACCCAATATTTCCCGCCAAAATTCCGCCATTTTGAATTGAAACCAACCGTTGACAGCCATTTTTTAAAATCGCAAACAAATGCAACACTGATATCGAGCTATTTTCATTGGTTGGACATTGTCGACAATATTTTGCATAAAAGTCGAAGTGGCACAGTTCTTTTGGAACACTCTGTAGATGGTTGAATTCACCATTATAGTCGTTTTCTTGTTGTTTTTTGTTGGACCAAAAGATGTAGATAAGAAGTGCTAGTAAGATGCATATAAAAACTGGTTTACTGAATTGATAAGCCATCCAATGGAGGAGTGTTTTTGAGGCGGTCAGGAGTCAGCTGATTGGTGATTGACTACTGATGGTGATTTGCCGCCATATTTGTTGTTGTTATTGTAGTTCTGATGATGAGACAAACCTAAACAGAAAAAAATTACATGTAGAGAAGCTAATTTATACATACAAATTTAATGCTTAAATAGTAGTTTATCTACGACCATGTCATAATGTATACATTACAGTTTCACAATTGATGCCAAAACAGCTGTCTTTTCGAAATGCTTTTTGAAACCCGTTGCATAATGAGCTCATTATAGTACAGGTTCTACATTATAACACGGGTTCTGGACCAATCAGAAGCATTTATCAATATCGTAATTCAATATTGTGAAACTATCAGCTGATTTGATCAAACTGCTAACTTAACAATCTACCAACTTATAACTTCTCATATTTGAGATGAGAGGTTAGGTATCTCTGACCGTCACAGGTAAAATGAATTACGATATTGATTCCATCAAAAATGCTTCTGATTGGTCCAGAACCCGTGTTATAATGTAGAACCTGTACTATAATGAGCTCATTATGCAACGGGTTTCAAAAAGCATTTCAAAAAGACAGCTGTTTTGGCATCAATTGTGAAACTGTAATGTATACATTATGACATGGTCGTAGATAAATTAACTATAGTTTACATCTTGCCACCAATTTTCATGTAAAAAAGCGAATTTTTATAGAAATTGGGAAGTGATAGCCGAGTGCTGTAGCAGGTATCTGTTCAATCAGGGATAAGCTACGAAACTCCTAGGCGCTCTTTGTAAGGGTGACCGATTGGATTAGCCAGCAAAAAAGACTGCTGTTTTCTGTTGTAAAATCACTTGCGGGTGGTTCAGAACCCACCTAAAACTGTAGGTCCTACTCATCAATCACCATCATCCAATTCATTACCCATAAGTCTCAGACCTATGTGGGCTTCACCCTAAAAAAAAAGTTACTATTGTGACTCACCAAGCGATAATCTCCTCGGCTTTTTGTAATATAATCGTTTATAATTTGTACTAAATTCTTTCTTTTTTTTTATACAGATTTAACGCTCAAAATTAACTATAGTTTATTCTATTCTATTAAAAATTATGGGGCTATTAAATTATTTCGGCTATTCAATTATTGGGAATTTTTGTTCAGAATTGAGTTGTCCACTAGATTTGTCAAAAAAATGCAAGTTTATTTTACAATAATTCAACTGATTTTTCATGTAAAAAAGCTAAATTTTATAGAAATTTAATGCTCAAAATGTACCAAATGTAGCTTCTTTGTAAAATATTGCTGTGATAGAAAAACAAATCTACAAAAAAAAAACAGAAAACAAAAAGCTTTTTATGTAGAGAAGCTAGTTTTTATACAAATTCAAAGCTTAAAAAGTACTATAGTTCACACCAACATTTTCTTGTAGAGAAGCTAATTTTCATACAAATTAAATACTCAAAATGTAACAAATTAGACGTTTTTGAAATATTTCGTTGTGATAGAAAGAAAATTCTAAAAACCAACCTCAATGCACAAATTGGCAACACCGCCTACTCTACAAGTCTAATAGGACTTGTGATTATTAAAATACTTTAGTTCAAGCCATCAATTTAGGTGACTCTGGAAAGTTGTGGTGTTGCCAAATGTATGGGAAGATGCCAGCAGCTGATGGTAGAGAATCACCAACCTCAATGCACAAATTGGCAACACCGCCTACTCTACAAGTCTAATAGGACTTGTGATTATTAAAATACTTTAGTTCAAGCCATCAATTTAGGTGACTCTGGAAAGTTGTGGTGTTGCCAAATGTATGGGAAGATGCCAGCAGCTGATGGTAGAGAATCACCAACCTCAATGCACAAATTGGCAACACCGCCTACTCTACAAGTCTAATAGGACTTGTGATTATTAAAATACTTTAGTTCAAGCCATCAATTTAGGTGACTCTGGAAAGTTGTGGTGTTGCCAAATGTATGGGAAGATGCCAGCAGCTGATGGTAGAGAATCACCAACCTCAATGCACAAATTGGCAACACCGCCTACTCTACAAGTCTAATAGGACTTGTGATTATTAAAATACTTTAGTTCAAGCCATCAATTTAGGTGACTCTGGAAAGTTGTGGTGTTGCCAAATGTATGGGAAGATGCCAGCAGCTGATGGTAGAGAATCACCAACCTCAATGCACAAATTGGCAACACCGCCTACTCTACAAGTCTAATAGGACTTGTGATTATTAAAATACTTTAGTTCAAGCCATCAATTTAGGTGACTCTGGAAAGTTGTGGTGTTGCCAAATGTATGGGAAGATGCCAGCAGCTGATGGTAGAGAATCACCAACCTCAATGCACAAATTGGCAACACCGCCTACTCTACAAGTCTAATAGGACTTGTGATTATTAAAATACTTTAGTTCAAGCCATCAATTTAGGTGACTCTGGAAAGTTGTGGTGTTGCCAAATGTATGGGAAGATGCCAGCAGCTGATGGTAGAGAATCACCAACCTCAATGCACAAATTGGCAACACCGCCTACTCTACAAGTCTAATAGGACTTGTGATTATTAAAATACTTTAGTTCAAGCCATCAATTTAGGTGACTCTGGAAAGTTGTGGTGTTGCCAAATGTATGGGAAGATGCCAGCAGCTGATGGTAGAGAATCACCAACCTCAATGCACAAATTGGCAACACCGCCTACTCTACAAGTCTAATAGGACTTGTGATTATTAAAATACTTTAGTTCAAGCCATCAATTTAGGTGACTCTGGAAAGTTGTGGTGTTGCCAAATGTATGGGAAGATGCCAGCAGCTGATGGTAGAGAATCACCAACCTCAATGCACAAATTGGCAACACCGCCTACTCTACAAGTCTAATAGGACTTGTGATTATTAAAATACTTTAGTTCAAGCCATCAATTTAGGTGACTCTGGAAAGTTGTGGTGTTGCCAGATGTATGGGAAGATGCCAGCAGCTGATGGTAGAGAATCACCAACCTCAATGCACAAATTGGCAACACCGCCTACTCTACAAGTCTAATAGGACTTGTGATTATTAAAATACTTTAGTTCAAGCCATCAATTTAGGTGACTCTGGAAAGTTGTGGTGTTGCCAAATGTATGGGAAGATGCCAGCAGCTGATGGTAGAGAATCACCAACCTCAATGCACAAATTGGCAACACCGCCTACTCTACAAGTCTAATAGGACTTGTGATTATTAAAATACTTTAGTTCAAGCCATCAATTTAGGTGACTCTGGAAAGTTGTGGTGTTGCCAAATGTATGGGAAGATGCCAGCAGCTGATGGTAGAGAATCACCAACCTCAATGCACAAATTGGCAACACCGCCTACTCTACAAGTCTAATAGGACTTGTGATTATTAAAATACTTTAGTTCAAGCCATCAATTTAGGTGACTCTGGAAAGTTGTGGTGTTGCCAAATGTATGGGAAGATGCCAGCAGCTGATGGTAGAGAATCACCAACCTCAATGCACAAATTGGCAACACCGCCTACTCTACAAGTCTAATAGGACTTGTGATTATTAAAATACTTTAGTTCAAGCCATCAATTTAGGTGACTCTGGAAAGTTGTGGTGTTGCCAAATGTATGGGAAGATGCCAGCAGCTGATGGTAGAGAATCACCAACCTCAATGCACAAATTGGCAACACCGCCTACTCTACAAGTCTAATAGGACTTGTGATTATTAAAATACTTTAGTTCAAGCCATCAATTTAGGTGACTCTGGAAAGTTGTGGTGTTGCCAAATGTATGGGAAGATGCCAGCAGCTGATGGTAGAGAATCACCAACCTCAATGCACAAATTGGCAACACCGCCTACTCTACAAGTCTAATAGGACTTGTGATTATTAAAATACTTTAGTTCAAGCCATCAATTTAGGTGACTCTGGAAAGTTGTGGTGTTGCCAAATGTATGGGAAGATGCCAGCAGCTGATGGTAGAGAATCACCAACCTCAATGCACAAATTGGCAACACCGCCTACTCTACAAGTCTAATAGGACTTGTGATTATTAAAATACTTTAGTTCAAGCCATCAATTTAGGTGACTCTGGAAAGTTGTGGTGTTGCCAAATGTATGGGAAGATGCCAGCAGCTGATGGTAGAGAATCACCAACCTCAATGCACAAATTGGCAACACCGCCTACTCTACAAGTCTAATAGGACTTGTGATTATTAAAATACTTTAGTTCAAGCCATCAATTTAGGTGACTCTGGAAAGTTGTGGTGTTGCCAAATGTATGGGAAGATGCCAGCAGCTGATGGTAGAGAATCACCAACCTCAATGCACAAATTGGCAACACCGCCTACTCTACAAGTCTAATAGGACTTGTGATTATTAAAATACTTTAGTTCAAGCCATCAATTTAGGTGACTCTGGAAAGTTGTGGTGTTGCCAAATGTATGGGAAGATGCCAGCAGCTGATGGTAGAGAATCACCAACCTCAATGCACAAATTGGCAACACCGCCTACTCTACAAGTCTAATAGGACTTGTGATTATTAAAATACTTTAGTTCAAGCCATCAATTTAGGTGACTCTGGAAAGTTGTGGTGTTGCCAAATGTATGGGAAGATGCCAGCAGCTGATGGTAGAGAATCACCAACCTCAATGCACAAATTGGCAACACCGCCTACTCTACAAGTCTAATAGGACTTGTGATTATTAAAATACTTTAGTTCAAGCCATCAATTTAGGTGACTCTGGAAAGTTGTGGTGTTGCCAAATGTATGGGAAGATGCCAGCAGCTGATGGTAGAGAATCACCAACCTCAATGCACAAATTGGCAACACCGCCTACTCTACAAGTCTAATAGGACTTGTGATTATTAAAATACTTTAGTTCAAGCCATCAATTTAGGTGACTCTGGAAAGTTGTGGTGTTGCCAAATGTATGGGAAGATGCCAGCAGCTGATGGTAGAGAATCACCAACCTCAATGCACAAATTGGCAACACCGCCTACTCTACAAGTCTAATAGGACTTGTGATTATTAAAATACTTTAGTTCAAACCATCAATTTAGGTGACTCTGGAAAGTTGTGGTGTTGCCAAATGTATGGGAAGATGCCAGCAGCTGATGGTAGAGAATCACCAACCTCAATGCACAAATTGGCAACACCGCCTACTCTACAAGTCTAATAGGACTTGTGATTATTAAAATACTTTAGTTCAAGCCATCAATTTAGGTGACTCTGGAAAGTTGTGGTGTTGCCAAATGTATGGGAAGATGCCAGCAGCTGATGGTAGAGAATCACCAACCTCAATGCACAAATTGGCAACACCGCCTACTCTACAAGTCTAATAGGACTTGTGATTATTAAAATACTTTAGTTCAAGCCATCAATTTAGGTGACTCTGGAAAGTTGTGGTGTTGCCAAATGTATGGGAAGATGCCAGCAGCTGATGGTAGAGAATCACCAACCTCAATGCACAAATTGGCAACACCGCCTACTCTACAAGTCTAATAGGACTTGTGATTATTAAAATACTTTAGTTCAAGCCATCAATTTAGGTGACTCTGGAAAGTTGTGGTGTTGCCAAATGTATGGGAAGATGCCAGCAGCTGATGGTAGAGAATCACCAACCTCAATGCACAAATTGGCAACACCGCCTACTCTACAAGTCTAATAGGACTTGTGATTATTAAAATACTTTAGTTCAAGCCATCAATTTAGGTGACTCTGGAAAGTTGTGGTGTTGCCAAATGTATGGGAAGATGCCAGCAGCTGATGGTAGAGAATCACCAACCTCAATGCACAAATTGGCAACACCGCCTACTCTACAAGTCTAATAGGACTTGTGATTATTAAAATACTTTAGTTCAAGCCATCAATTTAGGTGACTCTGGAAAGTTGTGGTGTTGCCAAATGTATGGGAAGATGCCAGCAGCTGATGGTAGAGAATCACCAACCTCAATGCACAAATTGGCAACACCGCCTACTCTACAAGTCTAATAGGACTTGTGATTATTAAAATACTTTAGTTCAAGCCATCAATTTAGGTGACTCTGGAAAGTTGTGGTGTTGCCAAATGTATGGGAAGATGCCAGCAGCTGATGGTAGAGAATCACCAACCTCAATGCACAAATTGACAACACTGTTAAGTCTACAAGTCTAACAAGGCTAGCAGTCATATATGGTTTATCACCACAGTCAGTTGCAGTTCTTTTGCTAGATTGCAATTTCTTTGAGCCGCCTAATACTGTGGCATGGAGTATAGTTATATTTATACCTATACAGTAACTAATTCTTATTATAACTAATACAGTAACAACAAAACAATGTGAGCAACTTCAAGTATGACAGAACCTACAATGAACCATATAATTGGTAAAGATTGGCCAGCAAAAAAGACACTGTTCTCTGCTGTAAAATCACTTGCGGGTGGTTGGGAATCCACCTAAAACTGTAGATCCAACTCATCATTTAGGGAAGTGATAGCCGTGAGCCGTAGCAGGTATCTGTTCAATCAGATAGAGATAAGCTGCGTTCTCGTAGGTCCTGTTTGTAACGGTGACCGATTGGATTGGCCAGCAAAAAAGACACTGTTCTCTGCTGTAAAATCACTTGCGGGTGGTTGGGAATCCACCTAAAACTGTAGATCCAACTCATCATTTAGGGAAGTGATAGCCGTGAGCCGTAGCAGGTATCTGTTCAATCAGATAGAGATAAGCTGCGTTCTCGTAGGTCCTGTTTGTAACGGTGACCGATTAGATTGGCCAGCAAAAAAGACACTGTTCTCTGCTGTAAAATCACTTGCGGGTGGTTGGGAACCCACCTAAAACTGTAGGTCCAATCAACATCATCCAACTCATTACCCACGCACAGGTGTCAGACCTATGTGGGCTTCATCCTCAATTGACTAACATGAGTAGAAAGGTAAAAATACAGATTAACAGTTATTATTAGTATAAAAATTTGCATTATTTAGTTGTGTTTATAATCGGGCTTTTTTAATATAGGTACTCTATTTTTATTCTTCATGACAATTACTGTAGTATTCATATAACTTGGCAGCGTGTAGCAGATGGGACATGCTACATCTGAGCCCAGCATACTGCTGCCAAGTTATATGAAAACTACAGTAACTGTTTGTTTTATTAATTCCAGATATGGTAATTATTGAGTATCCGAACTTTTCGATTTTTCCAACAATTTTTTTTTTGACATCTACACACCCCATGAAGCAATAATCCGTTGAAATTTTTTGGGGGTCGCGTCTTTTTCACACAAAAATTTAAATTTTCGAAAAAAAATTTTTTGATCAAAATTTTATTTTTCATTGAAAAAATTCATAATTTGCAAACATATTATGAACTCCAAACCATAAAACGATATAAATCAAATTAATAATCACATATCTGAAGAAAACTAAGCTTACTAACCTTTCAATACTTCGGGGGATACAACTCCGCAGCCGCTTTAAAAAAATAATGTACACGCTCCTCCCGCTGTTATCGGCGCTTAAACTGAAACTCAGCAAGGTAGCCGGCGAAATGCGCTTTTTTGACTCCAAACCTTGGAATCGTACAGCGCACTTCGCGCCAACTCCTCTCAACCGTATTCGTGTGAGCTTGGGTTTCTGGGTCCACAAAGCAAAATGAATACCAGTCAACCACTGTTGTTGTCGAAATTTGAGAGCGAAATTTAAGATTTCACTTACTGACAACTAATTCAGCACCACACTTCAAACACACTGTAATCTCTTTAAAAATACCATGCCTGAATAAAAATTCGATCACCTCCTTTTCGCTAAGGAGTACAGATTCTAAAAATTTGAGGCTGCACTCTGTATTACACATTTCACGTAATGAATAAATTAAAACAATCAGCTATTGCATTTTATAGCATTTCAAAGAAAACATATGTTTTCAAACTATTATATTTTTAGATTGATTGGTTACTTGAATTCAGCTCTAGAATTCCACCTGACCAAACCTAACCTAACCTTGCCTAGTCTGGCAGTGTTACAGTGTGATGGAAGTATTCATACGCGGAAGAAAAATAGTTCCATCAGAAAACTCTAATTTAAATGCCAAATAAGCGTTGCCCCCGCAAAATATCAGTGTATTATTACTTACTAGTGTGTTTTGAGTGTGTGGGGAAAAAATTGTTGAAAAATTCGAAAAGTTCGGATACTCATTAAATACCTTTTATTAATTCCAGATATTATAATTTATTCATTTCATTTATTTTTGAACTTTGGTTTGTTTAGCCATGTTTTATGGGGACATGGTGATACAAAATCCCTAAAATTCTTGTAAACACATTTTTTATCAAACTTTGAGGTTAGAATTCGGTAATTGTGCCGCAGATGTTAGCAAATAAAAAATCACTTGAAACCTTCACCAAATTGTAGTATTATGTCTCCTGATCACAATTATCAAGTTTTTAAGTGTCGGTCTCAATTAAATAATTAATTATTCAATATTAAAAACTCACCTTTTGAACATAAATACGGCTCTGAAAAGCCTTTATAGGTAGTACCTTAAGCATAACATCATTTCATAGACGAACAGATAGTTAGAGCAATGGAGTGCCATCATTATAATATCAGTGCCATCTACATCAGAACATCAATGGAAACTGGAATGGAACTGCATAACCAAACCTTTCCTAACCTGGCTAGATGTGACTGAACCACCTCTGTAAATATTTAAAAGGTAAATATTTAAAGGTATTTTAAGGTGGTTCAGTCACATCTAGCCAGGTTAGGAAAGGTTTGGTTATGCAGTTCCATTCCACTTCGTTCCATTCACGCAGACTACGCTTCTGCGAAATGTTCGCACATGCGTAGATTTAAAAGGTTGTGACAAACAGATAGTTAGAGCAATGGAGTGCCATCAAGGATTAGTGCCAATGGATTATATCAGTGCCATCTACATCAGCTATCAGAACATCAATGGAAACTGGAATGCAACTACATAACCAAACCTTTCCTAACCTGGCTAGATGTGACTGAACCACCTCTGTAAATATTTAAAAGGTAAATATTTAAAGGTATTTTAAGGTGGTTCAGTCACATCTAGCCAGGTTAGGAAAGGTTTGGTTATGCAGTTCCATTCCACTTCGTTCCATTCACGCAGACTACGCTTCTGCGAAATGTTCGCACATGCGTAGATTTAAAAGGTTGTGACGAACAGATAGTTAGAGCAATGGAGTGCCATCAAGGATTAGTGCCAATGGATTATATCAGTGCCATCTACATCAGCTATCAGAACATCAATGGAAACTGGAATGCAACTACATAACCAAACCTTTCCTAACCTGGCTAGATGTGACTGAACCACCTCTGTAAATATTTAAAAGGTAAATATTTAAAGGTATTTTAAGGTGGTTCAGTCACATCTAGCCAGGTTAGGAAAGGTTTGGTTATGCAGTTCCATTCCACTTCGTTCCATTCACGCAGACTACGCTTCTGCGAAATGTTCGCACATGCGTAGATTTAAAAGGTTGTGACGAACAGATAGTTAGAGCAATGGAGTGCCATCAAGGATTAGTGCCAATGGATTATATCAGTGCCATCTACATCAGCTATCAGAACATCAATGGAAACTGGAATGCAACTACATAACCAAACCTTTCCTAACCTGGCTAGATGTGACTGAACCACCTCTGTAAATATTTAAAAGGTAAATATTTAAAGGTATTTTAAAGGTGGTTCAGACACATCTAGCCAGGTTAGGAAAGGTTTGGTTATGCAGTTCCATTCCACTTCGTTCCATTCACGCAGACTACGCTTCTGCGAAATGTTCGCACATGCGTAGATTTAAAAGGTTGTGACGAACAGATAGTTAGAGCAATGGAGTGCCATCAAGGATTAGTGCCAATGGATTATATCAGTGCCATCTACATCAGAACATCAGTGGAAACTGGAATGGAACTGCATAACCAAACCTTTCCTAACCTGGCTAGATGTGACTGAACCACCTTTAAAATACCTTTAAATATTTACCTTTTAAATATTTACAGAGGTGGTTCAGTCACATCTAGCCAGGTTAGGAAAGGTTTGGTTATGCAGTTCCATTCCAGTTTCCATTGATGTTCTGATGTAGATGGCACTGATATTATAATGATATTATTAATGATGGCACTCCATTGCTCTAACTATCTGTTCGTCTATGAAATGATGTTATGCTTAAGGTACTACCTATAAAGGCTTTTCAGAGCCGTATTTATGTTCAAAAGGTGAGTTTTTAATATTGAATAACTTAATTATTTAATTGAGACCGACACTTAAAAACTTGATAATTGTGATCAGGAGACATAATACTACAATTTGGTGAAGGTTTCAAGTGATTTTTTATTTGCTAACATCTGCGGCACAATTACCTAGAATTCTGATAACACACAAAAACAACACAACAAAACAGGAATTCAGAAGCAAACTTTCACAAAATTTATGAACGAAATATAATTCCTAGACCTTTCCTTGCGTGATTTTGAGGTTAGAATACCAAAAATACACTTAAAACGGGGCTCAAATACAAAACAATTCAAGAAAACACAAATTCGGCACCAAACATCAACAAAATATTTCCAACTTAATTTTATCAGCGAATTTTGAGGTTAGAATCAGTATAACTTACGGTACCTGTTGATACAATTCAAAGTTATTCACCTTTTTCGAAAGCATTTCAAGAGTCGAATGTTTCCAACAATTTACGTTTAGTTTCTCGCACAAACCTAACCTAAAAACTCAAATTTCAAGCCGATTTCCACAGTTTATTTGCAATACGCCACAGATATGAGGTTCACAACAAGGTAAAGTCTACATTCCAATGATTGTTTGCTATCCATCACAGTAAAGACACCACTAGAGTCCATTTTCGCTTGGCATTGCATACAATAATAGACCTTGCGGTAAAGATATGTATCGATCGGTTGATACAGGCGTTTCTTTGGTACCGTATCGTTGTCTGCCGGTCGGCGCATGCGTAGTATGAATTATTTAGCGGTATGATACGGGAGGATGTGATACGTGTATCAAGGTATGATACGAGAGACTGATATACACACGTACACAAAAGTATACAAGAGTTTAGCTACAATATTTTTCTTGAAATTTGGTATCCATGACGAACTGCGCGTAACTAACAATTTATAAGTCTAAAAAAATTGTATTAATTCCTTAATTTATAAGTAATTACACGAATATGCAGTAAAAAATTAGCTCAGTGAGTAAAATATTTCAATTAAATATAAATAATTCCATTTTAAAATATAAAAGATTATATAATCAAATATTTGACTGCATAGTCGTTCAATTACTTATTAATATTATTAATAATATTTTTGAAGATTGTCAAGATTTTGTAGGAATAAACTGTGTAAGAAGACAGAAAGCAGGTTAGGTAGAAAAAGAGGAGGAGGAGGAGGAAGAGGAGAAGGAGGAGGAGGAGGAGGAGAAGGAGGAGAAGGAGGAGGAGGAGGAGGAGGAGGAGGAGAAGGAGGAGGAGGAGGAGGAGGAAGGAAGAGGAGGAGAAGGAAGAGAAGAAAAAGAAAATGAGAAGTAATAGAATAATGGGAGAGAAGACGAAATGAAAAAGGGGAAGAGGTGGAGGAAGAGGAGGAGGAGGAGGAGGAGAAGGAGGAGGAGGAAGAGGAGGAGGAGGGGGGAAGGAAGAGGAGGAGAAGGAAGAGAACAAAAAGAAAATGAGAAGTAATAGAATAATGGGAGAGAAGACGAAATTAAAAAGGGGAAGAGGTGGAGGAGGTGGAGGAGGAGGAGAAGGACGAAGAGGAGGAGGAGGAGGAAGAGAAGAAAAAGAAAATGAATAGTAATAGAATAATGGGAGAGAAGACGAAATGAAAAAGGGGAAGAAGGAAGTGGTGGAGGAGGAGGAGGAGGAGAAGGAGGAGGAAGAGGAGAAAGAGGAGCAGGAAGAGGAGGAGGAGGACGAGGAGGAGGACGAGGAGGAGCAGGAAGAGGAGGAGGACGTGGAGGAGGAGGAGGAGGAGGAGGAGGAGGAGGAGGAGGACGAGGTGGAGGAGGAGCAGGAAGAGGAGGAGGAGGAGGAGGAGCAGGAAGAGGAGGAGGAGGAGGAGCAGGAAGAGGAGGAGGAGGACGAGGACGAGGAGGAGGACGAGAAGCAGGAAGAGGAGGAGGACGTGGAGGAGGAGGAGGAGGAAGAGGAGGAGGAGGAAGAGGAGGAGGACGAGGTGGAGGAGGAGCAGGAAGAGGAGGAGGAGGAGGAGGAGGAAGAGGAGGAGGATGAGGTGGAGGAGGAGCAGGAAGAGGAGGAGGAGGAGCAGGAAGAGGAGGAGGAGGAGCAGGAAGAGGAGGAGGAGGACGAGGAGGAGGAGGAGGACAAGGAGGAGGAGGAGGAGCAGAAGGAGGAGGAGGAGGAGCAGGAGGAGGAGGAGTGAGTGGGAGTTAGAGAGAGAGAGGAAGAGAGATTAGATTAGAATATTTACTTTATTCATGTAGATTACAAAATGCAGAGTCTTAGATTCTAGATTATGATAGTTAAAAATATATAAGTACTGTAATTATTGTTCTATGAATTTTACAAATCTAAACTAAAGAATTAATCAACAATATGAATATAAGATGCAATTTGATAACGATAATATGATTGTGATGTATCTGCATGAAACGGCGAAGTTTGAACATATAAATGTCCATTCTTGGAAGAGGATATTCAAGAATATCCTTCTCATCAACACTTGACCGTAAAAGTAGAGAGGGAGAGAGAGGGAGTGAGAGTGAGAGAGAATCATTATCCTCATGAACACTTATAAGATATGAGTCTGGCTTATCATGAATATAAAGAGTGCTTCTTTTTTTTAACTACTTGTTTACATCTTTAAAAATATTTTCTCTACGTTTTACAAGTTTCTGTCACTGAATAAATTTCACAGTTCCTCAAACAAACTGTCAATTTTTGTTACCCATGAGAAATAAATTTATAGTGAGTGATGTTCAGTAACAAGCGTCCAAGGCCGCCCCTGGATGGGTGACCTGGCAGTTCTAGCCAGTATATAAAACAAAATCTTGATGTACAATTTTGTACACGTTTCTTTTTTTTGTAGGTTACGTCTTGGAGACTCCAGTTAAGGAGTATAAGACAAGTCAGATCAACAATATTATACACTAGTTACCATAATTACTATATCAATTAGTTGAGGTGAGGCTTAATTTTGATGTGAAAGGAACTCTTGTACACTATAAAAAGCTAAACTAAATATTTTTTCAATTATTTTTTAAATATTTCTATATTTTCAAGACTCTTTAAAAACTGCGGTAGCTTGTTGTAGAGTTTCCTACCAATATAACTAGGTTTTTGTTTGAATAAGCTACTATTGTGACTCACCAAGTGATAATCCCCTCTGTATTATGATCGTGTACATCAAGATTTTGGTTAATATCACTCTTTTTACAACATATAAAGTAGCTTCATACCTATATAAGCAGGGTACAGTTAGGAGACAAAGTCTCTTGAACAATGGCCTACATGAAAAAATATTAAGTTTAGCTTTTTATAGTGTACAAGAGTTCCTTTCACATCAAAATTAAGCCTCACCTCAACTAATTGAAGTAATTATGGTATCTAGTGTATAATATTGCTGATCTGACTTGTCTTATACTCATTAACTGGAGTCTCCAAGACGTAATCTACAAAAAAAAAACTTATTCTTGGACGTGAGGTCTACTGTTTACACAACTACTACAGTATTTTTGTTTTTTGCATGTTCATGAAATGTATGTGTATGTATATATATGATAGAATAAATAGTGAATCTATATAAATAAAATTAGAGTTTTGTCTGTACATTTATCAGAATTGTATATTTTTTGGTTATTTTTACGTTTTATACATTAAATAAGCCGAAAATAGTCTTATCTCACTTTCTGTCTGTCTATCTGTCTGTCTGTCTGTCTGTCTGTCTGTCACGGCCCCAAAGGCATTTTACGCGGCCTTCTTCTCAAAAACGAGAGCATCGATCGGGATTTTAGTTATTGAACAGTATTGAAAACATTATTGACAATGTCTTTAGCTATAAAAAACTAAATTAACTTTTTTTTAAACAGAGTAATAAACCTTTAAAAACCAAGTGTTTTGCGATTTTGGATACATTTTACGCGGCCTTCTCCTGAAAAACGAGAGCATCGATCGGGATTTTAGTTATTGAACAGTATTGAAAACATTATTGACAATGTCTTTAGCTATAAAAAACTAAATTAACTTTTTTTTAACAGAATAATAAACGTTTAAAAACCAAGTATTGTGCGATTTTGGATACATTTTACGCGGCCTTCTCCTGAAAAACGAGAGCATCGATCGGGATTTTAGTTATTGAACAGTATTGAAAACATTATTGACAATGTCTTTAGCTATAAAAAACTAAATTAACTTTTTTTTAACAGAATAATAAACGTTTAAAAACCAAGTATTGTGCGATTTTGGATACATTTTACGCGGCCTTCTCTTCAAAAACGAGAGCATCGATCGGGATTTTAGTTATTTAACAGTATTGAAAACATTATTGACAATGTCTTTAGCTATAAAAAACTAAATTAACTTTTTTTTAAACAGAGTAATAAACGTTTAAAAACCAAGTATTGTGCGATTTTGGATACATTTTACGCGGCCTTCTCCTCAAAAACGAGAGCATCGATCGGGATTTTAGTTATTGAACAGTATTGAAAACATTATTGACAATGTCTTTAGCTATAAAAAACTAAATTAACTTTTTTTTAACAGAATGATAAACGTTTAAAAACCAAGTATTGTGCGATTTTGGATACATTTTACGCGGCCTTCTCCTCAAAAACGAGAGCATCGATCGGGATTTTAGTTATTGAACAGTATTGAAAACATTATTGACAATGTCTTTAGCTATAAAAAACTAAATTAACTTTTTTTCAAACAGAATAATAAACGTTTAAAAACCAAGTATTGTGCGATTTTGGATACATTTCTTCCAAGTTTTATTACCACACTAGCAGCTACCCGTCCTTCGTACGGATTATGTTTAGAAATACGACTAAATATGTTTCGGCTTTTTTGATAGCAACGATCATGAAGTTGTTAGCAGATTGGTTAACAACTTAGGACGTAAACAATTCAGTGACAGTTATCAGAGAGAATATTTGAGAACAGCTGATTGATATATCATCATAAATTACGTGATTTGTTCTTATGTGGTAATAATAGTGCTACCTGGCGAATTCCCAAGAGCCTAGCACAAGCCGCACCTTCCTAAAATGTTAATTTTTGTTTTGATAAATTTAAATTAGAAATTATTTTTTTTCAACAAATAAATAATTGATAAAACATAAGATGAGCTTTGATTCACCAGACATATGTTTCCTAAAAGACTGCAATGCTCCGACTACACAAGTCTGCAGACAGCGTAAATAACGCCGCTAATGGCCACCATTTATATTTGAGAACAGCTGATTGATATATCATGATAAATTACGTGATTTGTTCTTATTCTTATGTGGTAATAAAACTTGGAAGAAATGTATTCAAAATCGCACAATACTTGGTTTTTAAACGTTTATTATTATGTTGAAAAAAAAGTTAATTTAGTTTTTTATAGCTAAAGACATTGTCAATAATGTTTTCAATACTGTTCAATAACTAAAATCCCGATCGATGCTCTCGTTTTTGAGGAGAAGGCCGCGTAAAATGTATCCAAAATCGCACAGTACTTGGTTTTTAAACGTTTATTACTCTGTTAAAAAAAAAGTTAATTTAGTTTTTTATAGCTAAAGACATTGTCAATAATGTTTTCAATACTGTTCAATAACTAAAATCCCGATCGATGCTCTCGTTTTTGAGGAGAAGGCCGCGAAAAATACCTTTGCGGCCGTGACAGACAGACAGACAGAAAGTGAGATAAGACTATTTTCGGCTTATTTGATGTATAAAACGTAAAAATAACCAAAAAATATATAATTCTGATAAATGTACAGACAAAACTCTAATTTTATTTATATAGATAAGAACAAATCACGTAATTTATCATGATATATCAATCAGCTGTTCTCAAATATAAATGGTGGGCCCTTCGCGGCGTTATTTACGCTGTCTGCAGACTTGTGTAGTCGGAGCATTGCAGTCTTTTAGGAAACATATGTATGGTGAATCAAAGCTCATCTTATGTTTTATCAATTATTTCTTTGTTGAAAAATAACAAAATTTACTAATTTCAATAATTTATCAAAACAAAAATTAACATTTTAGGAAGGTGCGGTTTGTGCTAGGCTCTTGGGAATTCGCCAGGTAGCACTATTACTACCACATAAGAACAAATCACGTAATTTATCATGATATATCAATCAGCTGTTCACAAATATTCTCTCTGATAACTGTCACTGAATTGTTTACGTCCTAAGTTGTTAAATAAGCTGCTAACAACTTCATGATCGTTAAATCAAAAAAGCCGAAACATATTTAGTCGTATTTCTAAACATAATCCGTACGAAGGACGGGTAGCTGCTATAGTAAATTCTATTAATCGGGTCAGGTATTGATGGTAGTTTAGGTACCGTACTAGACAACGAAATAGAGAGACTGCTCCTCATGATACAGAGAGCTTCCTTTATTTAGTGTTAAACTCCAATGCAATAATAATTACAATGTACCTGTTTGCTCAGGTGAGATCCCACTCTCATTTTAGTACCAAAGTTAAGTGAGTGCAGAAATATCATCCATCTCTAACAATGACTGAAATACAAGTAAGTAGAAAAAATTAAATTAATAATATTATTAATGAAATAAATTATTTGCATTCTTCATAAATACTTTAGTTTTTGTAGAATTTTTCAAGTTGAAAATAGTACTATTGTTTAATTTTTCAGAAATTTTGGTTTTGTCGTGTTGAAAAAATTAACTATTGAGTGTTTAAATCAATAATTATCAATGAAATATTTTATTAATATTATTATTATCAGACTACTACTACTACTATTATTATTATTATTACTATTACTATTACTATTATTATTATTATTATTATTATTATTATTATTATTATTACTATTACTATTATTAAAAAAATAAAAAAAAAAACTATTACTATTATTATTATTATTATTATTATTATTATTATTATTATTATTATTATTATTATTATTAATATTGTTATTATTATTATTATTATTATTATTATTATTATTATTATTATTAATATTGTTATTATTATTATTATTATTATTATTATTATTATTATTATTATTATTATTATTATTATTATTATTATTATTATTATTATTATTATTATTATTATTATTATTATTATTATTATTATTATTATTATTATTATTATTATTATTATTATATTATTATTATTATTATTATTATTATTATTATTATTATTATTATTACTATTATTATTATTATTATTATTATTATTATTATTATTATTATTATTATTATTATTATTATTATTATTATTATTATTATTATTATTATTATTAATATTGTTATTATTATTATTATTATTATTATTATTATTATTATTATTATTATTATTACTATTATTATTATTATTATTATTATTATTATTATTATTATTATTATTATTATTATTATTATTATTATTATTATTATTATTAATATTGTTATTATTATTATTATTATTATTATTATTATTATTATTATTATTATTATTACTATTATTATTATTACTATTATTATTATTATTATTATTACTATTATTATTATTATTATTATTATTATTATTATTATTATTATTATTATTATTATTATTATTATTATTATTAATATTGTTATTATTATTATTATTATTATTATTATTACTATTATTATTATTATTATTATTATTATTAATATTGTTATTATTATTATTATTATTATTATTATTATTATTATTATTATTATTATTATTATTATTATTATTATTATTATTATTATTATTATTATTATTATTAATATTGTTATTATTATTATTATTATTATTATTATTACTATTATTATTATTATTATTATTATTATTAATATTGTTATTATTATTATTATTATTATTATTATTATTATTATTATTATTAATATTGTTATTATTATTATTATTATTATTATTATTATTATTATTATTATTAATATTGTTATTATTATTATTATTATTATTATTATTATTATTATTATTAATATTATTATTATTATTATTATTATTATTATTATTATTATTATTATTATTAATATTGTTATTATTATTATTATTATT
Source organism: Conomelus anceps (assembly GCA_948455865.1). Lineage (NCBI taxonomy): Eukaryota > Metazoa > Arthropoda > Insecta > Hemiptera > Delphacidae > Conomelus > Conomelus anceps. The sequence goes on along the minus strand of OX418222.1, from coordinate 2,857,543 downwards.
ATTATTATTATTATTATTATTATTATTATTACTATTATTATTATTACTATTATTATTATTATTATTATTACTATTATTATTATTATTATTATTATTATTATTATTATTATTATTATTATTATTATTATTATTATTATTAATATTGTTATTATTATTATTATTATTATTATTATTACTATTATTATTATTATTATTATTATTATTAATATTGTTATTATTATTATTATTATTATTATTATTATTATTATTATTATTATTATTATTATTATTATTATTATTATTATTATTATTATTATTATTATTATTATTATTAATATTGTTATTATTATTATTATTATTATTATTATTACTATTATTATTATTATTATTATTATTATTATTAATATTGTTATTATTATTATTATTATTATTATTATTATTATTATTATTATTAATATTGTTATTATTATTATTATTATTATTATTATTACTATTATTATTATTATTATTATTATTATTATTATTATTATTATTATTATTATTATTATTATTATTATTATTATTATTATTATTACTATTATTATTATTATTATTATTATTATTATTATTATTATTATTATTATTATTATTATTATTATTATTATTATTATTATTATTATTATTAATATTGTTATTATTATTATTATTATTATTATTATTATTATTATTATTATTATTATTACTATTATTATTATTACTATTATTATTATTATTATTATTAATATTGTTATTATTATTATTATTATTATTATTATTATTATTATTATTATTAATATTGTTATTATTATTATTATTATTATTATTATTATTATTATTATTATTAATATTGTTATTATTATTATTATTATTATTATTATTACTATTATTATTATTATTATTATTATTATTAATATTGTTATTATTATTATTATTATTATTATTATTATTATTATTATTATTAATATTGTTATTATTATTATTATTATTATTATTATTACTATTATTATTATTATTATTATTATTATTATTATTATTATTATTATTATTATTATTATTATTATTATTATTATTATTATTATTATTATTATTAATATTGTTATTATTATTATTATTATTATTATTATTATTATTATTATTATTATTATTACTATTATTATTATTACTATTATTATTATTATTATTATTACTATTATTATTATTATTATTATTATTATTATTATTATTATTATTATTATTATTATTATTATTATTATTAATATTGTTATTATTATTATTATTATTATTATTATTATTATTATTATTATTATTATTATTATTATTATTAATATTGTTATTATTATTATTATTATTATTATTATTACTATTATTATTATTATTATTATTATTATTATTATTATTATTATTATTATTATTACTATTATTATTATTATTATTATTATTATTATTATTATTATTAATATTGTTATTATTATTATTATTATTATTATTATTATTATTATTATTATTATTACTATTATTATTATTACTATTATTATTATTATTATTATTATTATTATTATTACTATTATTATTATTATTATTATTATCAGTTCATTTTTAAGTTATTTTAATTTGGTGAGGTTGAAAAAATAAAATTAACTATTAAATAATTTAATTAATAATTATCAACAAAATTGTGTATTATTATAAATTACTATTATTTTTGAATAATTTTAAAAATTGAATATAACAGTAGGCTAATACCCTAATTTTTAGTCTTCCTGTTTTGGTTTATTGAAGTTAGATAAATAAATTATTGGATAATTAAATTAATAATAAATTATGAAGTTTGTACTTTTAGAATTAATTATCGAAGTGTTTAATTTAATGATTATAATTTTTTAGAAAATCTAAACTTTTAGTGTAAATTAGCCTCAAGGTTTTTGACAATATTGAATTTTTTAAATTTGTGAAGATAGCAGTTTTGGACTTGTCTTTTGCATTTCAAATTAATTTTTTATTTTGTCATAATAAATAAAAATTAAATTAATAAATAAAATAAAAAAATGTATTTTGATTAAATTAAAGGTACTGTAGTTTTGGAAGAATGTATGAAGTTCAAAAATAGTAGACTAAAGCTCTAAATTTGAAATCAGGGAAGTGATAGCCGTGAGCCGTAGCAGGTATCTGTTCAATCAGATAGAGATAAGCTGCGTTCTCGTAGGTCCTGTTTGTAACGGTGACCGATTAGATTGGCCAGCAAAAAATACACGTTCTCTGCTGTAAAATCACTTGCCGGTGGTTTGGAACCCACCTAATACTGTAGGTCCAACTCAGTAATCAGGGAAGTGATAGCCGTGAGCCGTAGCAGGTATCTGTTCAATCAGATAGAGATAAGCTGCGTTCTCGTAGGTTCTGTTTGTAACGGTGACCGATTGGATTGGCCAGCAAAAAATACACGTTCTCTGCTGTAAAATCAACTGCGGGAGGTTGGGAATCCACCTAAAACTGTAGGTCCAACTAGGAAGTGATAGCTGTGAGCCGCAGCATCTGGTATCTGTTCAATCAGATTATATAAGCTACGAACTGTGAGGCCATCTTTGTAAGGGTGACCGATAGGATTGGCCTGCAAAAAATACACTGTTCTCTGCTTTAAAATCACTTGCGGATGGTTAGGAACCCACCTAAAACTGTAGGTTAGACTCAGTAATCATGGAAGTGATAACCGTGAGCTGTAGCAGGTATCTGTTCAATCAGATAGAGATAAGCTGCGTTCTCGTAGGTTCTGTTTGTAACGGTGACCGATTGGATTGGCCAGCAAAAACGACTCTGTCCTGTTCTGTAAAAACACTTGCGGGTGGTTTGGAACCCACCTAAAACTGTAGGTCCAACTCATCAATCAGGGAAGTGATAGCCGTGAGCCGTAGCAGGTATCTGTTCAATCAGATAGAGATAAGCTGCGTTCTCGTAGGTCCTGTTTGTAAGGGTGACCGATTGGATTGGCCAGCAAAAAATACACGTTCTCTGCTGTAAAATCATTGCGGGTGGTTGGGAACTCACCTAAATTTGTAGGACCATTATGTTCCCCACATAATGCGGCGAGGTGGAACTACCCGTAAGGGTCTCCCCACCAATAAAAGCCATATACATTTTTTTATTTATTCTTTATTTAATTATTCCTAAAGATTGACCTTCTTTGTATTCAAATTATGGGAAAATGTAAAGTAATTGTCACTGTAGTTGAAATAGTGAATATTAACCATATATGGTAATAAAGGTGACAATTGTTCAAGTGTATTGAACTCGAATATGTGCTGTCTATAAATGATTTTAATTCACGTGATCTACAAGTATCTAAGAAACACATTTCTCAATAAAGATAGCATAAATTTGAATCTTATTACTGATGTATTGTAGAAAAATTCAGTATTTTAGAATGCATTTAAAAAGCAGTATTATAGAAAAATTCAAATCTATTTGAATACTGTTTGTAAATTTAACGACTTGCAATCAGTTCTGACTGTAAGTCGTTAAATTTACAATAAAAATTATTAAAATTTGTTAAAGATTTATGAAAATGATTATAAAAAAACTTGAATTATAAGTTATAAAATTTATATAGATATCTAATAAAGCAGGCATTTTAAAAATGTTAATTGCACTTGATTTCATGGCTTTATATTTTTAAACTAAATTTAAAATATAATTAAATTTGTATATAATTATCATTTATCTACGACCATATCATAATGTATACATTACAGTTTCACAATCGATGCCAAAACAGCTGTCTTTTCGAAATGCTTTTTGAAACCCGTTGCATAATGAGCTCATTATAGTACAGGTTCTACATTATAACACAGGTTCTGGACCAATCAGAAGCATTTTTGATGGAATCAATATCGTAATTCAATATTGTGAAACTATCAGCTGATTTGATCAAACTGCTACACCAGCTGCTTTAACCTAACAATCTACTATAACTTCTCGTATTTGAGATGAGAGGTTAGGTATCTCTGACAGTCACAGGTAAAATGAAATTGTTTTAAGTAAATGTATACTAGTGTATCCCTCTTAGCCAATAGTATCATTCCATGTATATAAGGCTTCTCTGTACTTCAGTTTTCAGTTTGATTGAGATTGATAATGGTGTAACAACCGAAACTAGTTTCTCGAAGTTTTAATAAATGTGGTTGAGACAATTTCGTCTTATTATTCATTATGGATACACAATATCACCTTCGCCATTACTAAGAAAGTTAAAGATAGAAGTGAATATGGTGGTTCGGAGCACACCTAAAACTACATTAGCCACTCAAATTTAACCAAAATACCAAAATAGCTCATATTAAGAGATTTAATTGATATATTTACAAGAACCACTAGAGAAATATAAAATAGTGTGATGGTTATTGACAAAGATAGAGATGAATATGGTGGTTTGGAGCCCACCTAAAACTACATTAGCCACTCAAATTTAACCAAAATACCAAAATAGCTCATATTAAGAGATTTAATTGATATTTGCAAGAACCACTAAAGAAATATAAATAAGTGTTACGGTTTTTGACAAAGATAGAGATGAATATGGTGGTTCGGAGCACACCTAAAACTACATTAGCCACTCATTATCCACACACAAGTCTCTCTGACTCATGTAGGCATTCATAACACGAAAAAATTGTGCATAGCAAACAAAAATTCTAAAAATAATAATTTTGAAAAGCATTTACTCAAAACACTACTTGAGTCACCCTTGGTTCAAGGTGCCCTTTAGGTGGGTTCCGAAACACGGGTCTTAATTTCATGAAAAACAAAAATCTAAATTTAGTACGTGAGTCTTTATGTGTCTTATTTTATTGAAATATGTTTCTTTTTTGAAATTTATTCCATTAAGTCTATACAAAGAAAAGTAATTTCTGTATACAATTTTGGTGGAAAATATCTAAAAAAATGTTGTTTTTTTTTAGATTACGTCTTGGTGACTAGGTTAAGGAGTATAAGACAAGTCAGATCAACAATATTATACACTAGTTACCATAATTACTATATCAATTAGTTGAGGTGAGGCTTAATTTTGATGTGAAAGGAACTCTTGTACACTATAAAAAGCTAAACTATATATTTTTTCAATTGTTTTTTTAATATTTCTATATTTTCAAGACTCTTTAAAAACTGCGGTACCTTATTGTAGAATTTCCTACCAATATAACTAGGTTTTTGTTTCAATAAGTGCTGAATACAAGTGCACTCAATAATTTTAAAAATCACTCTCCCGCTTAAATTATACAGTCTGGCCACACTAGAAAACCAAAAAAAAAAATTGGAAAAATTCCCTTCACAACCCGTAAACCACAATTACTAGCAATGAATACAAATCCGGCGCAATTTAAAAGAAGGAAATAAAAATGTTCCACACAAATGAACTGGTTTTAGAGAAGACTGCGCTTAGCTAAGTGGTCGACCTTGAAGACAGCACAAAAAAGAGTTCAGTGAAAGGTACTTGTTTTACAACGTTGGTAATTGGAGTAAGAAATCAATTATAGTGTATTTTAGTAACGTTACGTATAAAATAAATAAATTAATAAAACGGAAACGCAGGTTTTTTGACGTTATGTGAAACAATTGAATGAATTGGGGCATAAAAATGGAAACGCAGTGTTTGGTGACATTATATGAAACACTGGAATGAATTGGAGTTTACACTCGATTCTGTTTGGGCAGTCTAATTCATACTTGTGTTTCACAAAACGTATCCTGTGATATTATGCCCAGCTTCTCAGTCGTTCTGTAGATCATTCAGTAGTAGCTATCGATTGAATAACGGCCCTAAGGCTTGTTTCACACACACCTGGCAGCCATATGTAACCCAGTTGTAGTGACTTTGTATCATATGACTTCAAAAATCCGTCAAGTGTGAAGCGCTCCATATGATACAATGTCCTGAATAAACAACACTGGTTACCCGACTCCTGGGTATGAGTGAAACAAGCCTTAGGGCCGCCTATTGAACCAATAGCTACGTAATGATTTACTCAACGACTGAGGGAAACCGAGAATTCTTATTTATTTTTTTTATTTTTTTGTAGTATGAAGCCCACATAGGTTGTCCGAAACCTGTGCGTGGGTAATGAGTTGGATGATAGTGATTTATGAGTTGGACCTACAGTTTTAGGTGGGTTCCCAACCACCCGTAAATGATTATACAGCAGAGAACAGTGTCTTTTTTGCTGGCCAATCTAATCGGTCACCGTTACAAACAGGACCTACAAGAACGCAGCTTATCTCTATCTGATTGAACAGATACCTGCTACGGCTCACGGCTATCACTTCCCTGATGGTGATTGATGAGATGGACCTACAGTTTTAGGTGGGTTTCGAACCACCGGGAAGTGATTTTAGAGCAGAGAACAGTGCCTTTTTTTCTGGCCAATCTTATCGGTCACCGTTACAAACAGGACCTACGAGAACGCAGCTTATCTCTCTGATTGAACAGATACCTGCTACGGCTCACAGCTATCACTTCCCCTAATCTGATGATTGATGAGTTGGACCTACAGTTTTAGGTGGATTCCTAACCACCTGCAAGTGATTTTACAGCAGAGAACAGTGTCTTTTTTGCTGGCCAATTTAATCGGTCACCCTTACAAAGAGGAACCAGGAGAACGCAGCTTATCTCTATCTGATTGATCAGATACCTGCTACGGCTTACAGTTCCCTGATGGTGATTGATGAGTTGGACCTACAGTTTTAGGTGGGTTCCCAACCCACGTGATTTTACACGCAAGTGATTTTACAGCAGTGAACAGTGTATTTTTTTCTGGCCAATCTTATCGGTCACCGTTACAAACAGCCCCTACAAGAACGCAGCTTACCCCTATCTGATTGAACAGATACCTGATTATTATGTATAGGTATGTATTTTTAGATTTATTGGAAATATGTATTTGTTTTATTTATTATTAAAATTGTACTGGGTACAATATTGTAGTGATCATTTGAAGAAAGACTATAGTGTTTGTAAAATGTAGGACGTATAATTGAAATGTAATTAGACATACAATAAATGATTATGTAATTAAACTTTCACGCTAATTTAGGACTAACTTTGCGGTCAGCTGATTTATGGAGTGATAATTAAGGAGAAACCCACGTTATTAGGAATGTAATAACACTAAATTATAGTCTTAGGAGAAATTAAAGTCATGATACAGTTAGTGCGAAAGGAAAAGTTATAGAAAAAAAGTCATACTTTTAGAAGTCATGGTTGAAGAGTTAGAGGAACGTGAGACACGAACGAGGCCTTGAAGATGGGTTTCAACAATTCGAAAACGTTTGGCCTACAAAGTAAGTGAAATACTACTTATTTTTAATAAAAATTTGACTGCAAGTCGTTGAATTCACTTGAAAAGTTCATATTAACAACGCAGTTCGTCATGGAACAAGAAATCCAGGAACACAAACTGTGTTGGTTCCGGGCTCGTTGCTTGGCTAGGTCCAACGTTTTATGGTCATTAATTCAAGTGAATCACTTGTTCTCTGCTGTAAAATCACTTGCGGGTGGTTTGGAACCCACCTAAAACTGTAGGTCCAACTCAGTAATCAGGGAAGTGATAGCCTCGAGCCGTAGCAGGTATCTGTAGAGTTAGATTAGATAAGTTCCCCTGGGTCCCTGTTTGTAAGGGTGACCGATTGGATTGGCCAGCAAAAAAGACACTGTTCTCTGCTGTATAATCATTTACGGGTGGTTGGGAACCCACCTAAAACTGTAGGTCCAACTCATCAATCACCATCAGGGAACTGTGAGCCGTAGCGGGTTCTGTTCAATCAGATAGAGTTAAGCTGCGTTCTCGTAGGACCTGTTTGTAACGGTGACCGATAAGATTGGCCAGAAAAAAGACACTGTTCTCTGCTCTAAAATCACTTCCCGGTGGTTCGAAACCCACCTAAAACTGTAGGTCCAACTCATCAAACATCAGATTAGGGGAAGTGATAGCTATGAGCCGTAGCAGGTATCTGTTCAATCAGATAGGGATAAGCTGCGTTCTCGTAGGTCCTGTTTGTAACGGTGACCGATTAGATTGGCCACAAAAAAAGACACTGTTCTCTGCTGTTAAATCACTTCCCGGTGGCTCGGAACCCACTTAAAACTGTAGGTCCAACTCATCTATCACCATCATCCAACTCATTACCCACGCACAGGTCTCAGACCTATGTGGGCTTCATCCTCAAAAAAAAACTACTTATTTTCAATAAAAATTTGACTGCAAGTCGTTGAATTAACTTAAAAAGTTAATATTAACAACGCAGTTCGTCATGGAACAAGAAATCCAGAAATCTTAATTTAATTCTTGTACAATATAAAATGCTTTTATCTACGACCATGTCATAATGTATACATTACAGTTTCGCAATTGATGCCAAAACAGCTGTCTTTTCGAAATGCTTTTTGAAACCCGTTTCATAATGAGCTCATTATAGTACAGGTTCTACATTATAACACGGGTTCTGGACCAATCAGAAGCATTTTTGATGGAATCAATATCGTAATTCAATATTGTGAAACTATCAGCTGATTTGATCAAACTGCTACACCAGCTGCTTTAACCTAACAATCTACTATAACTTCTCGTATCTGAGATGAGAGGTTATGTATCTCTGACAGTCACAGGTAAAATTAAATTGTTTTAATTAAATGTTATACAAGTGGTTTTAGATAAAATAGTGTATGCAACGATTTTATTTGGCCATTGAAGCACTCGTAAGATATTTATAACACTCGCATTCGCTCGTGTTATAACTTACATCTAACTCGTGCCTTAATAAGGGTCAAAATAAAATCGTTGCATAAACTACTATTTCAACTAAATATTTTACCAATTGTTTTTTTTAAATATTTCGATATTTTCAAAACTCTTTAAAGGGGGAGAGAAAAAGAACTGTCTATCAGTAGCCTAAATAATGTAGAAGCAGAATTGAGACACAAATATAATGAACAAAGACAATAAAAAAAAAACAAAGACATGAAGAAAATGTGTAATAGCCGTCTAATGACAGAAAATATTTTCGAGGAAAAAATGAAGGAAGAAAATAATAGAATGAAAAAAAGGTAGTTGGAAAAAAAACAGAATGGAGAAAAGAAAAATATCTATATACACTGTGGTACACAATTAGTAGGGCATTGACACCGCTGAGATGGGGCTAACTCTGGTTATGACTGTCGAAAAAACTGACGAAAGATATGATGAAAAAGAAGATGCAAAAGAAGAAAAAGAAGAAGTAGTAGAAGAAGAAGAAGATGCAGAAGATACAGAAGAAGAAGAAAAAGGAGGTGAAGAAGGACACACTCAAATGAAATAATAATGATATACTACGTGTTTCGATTTGAAGCGGTGTACTGTATACCTATATACATAATAATGGGTTTTGTGGTTTCTGTCTACTATATATGTGCCTTACCAGAAAGGCTCTTGGTTAGTTATGACTGGTAAAGTTTGAAACATTGGACAGCTGGTTTATTTCAGTATTTTTGAGAAAATAGGAACAGAAATTGGAGTTCTAATTGATTTTTTTGTAGATTACGTCTTGGAGAAACAGTTAAGAAGTATAAGACAAGTCAGATAAACAGTATTATACACTAAATACCAAAATTACTTCAATTAGTTGAGGTGAGGCTTAATTTTGATGTGAAAGGAACTCTTGTACACTATAAAAAGCTAAACTAAGTATTTTTTCAAGTGTTTTTTAAATATTTCTATATTTTCAAGACTCTTTAAAAACTGCGGTAGCTTGTTGTAGAGTTTCCTACCAATATAACTAGGTTTTTGTTTGAATAGGCTACTATTGTGACTCACCAAGTGATAATCTCTGTATTATTATCATGGATTTTGTTTAATATCATTCGTTTTTACAACATATAAAGTAGCTTCATACACATATAAGCAGGGTACAGTTAGGAGACCAAGTCTGTTGAACAACGGCCTACATGAATCTAATCTATTTACTCTTTCTATACACCTAACCGCTTTCTTTTGGATCTTAAACACCCTATCAAGATTTTGTTTTTATGAATTACCCCATTCTAAGATAGCATATTTAATAAGAGTCCATGGTATGCTGTAAAAAGTAACTTTTTGTCATTCAATCTAGCGAGCTTTCGCAGAACATTCTAAAGTCAGGTCAGCAGTAATGAGCGTTGTAAAAAGTTTTATGCATTAACGTAATCTCTATTCTGTAATCAAAACTTATTAAAAATAAAAATAAATTGAAGTTTTGCAATTTATATTGATAAAATATGAACAGAAATAGTTCTAATTGTTTCTATAGAGTGATGATTTTAAATCGTGCACATGTAAATAAACCTGTAGTGTTTTTCATGACGAAATACTTGAGGATCAAGCTGATGAAGCTTCTCCTTAGAAATGAAATGCCAGTATAAGTAAGTAAAAATCATCATTTAAATATAAATACAGTGTCAGTGAGGCTGATGAAGCTTCTCTTTAGAAGTGAAATGCATCACTCCAGTATATGTGAGTAAAAATAACAATTTAAATAGAAATACAGTGTCAGTGAGGCTGATGAAGCTTCTCTTTAGAAGTGAAATGCATTCCTCCAGTATAAGTGGGTAAAAAAACAATTTAAATAGAAATACAGTGTCAGTGAGGCTGATGAAGCTTCTCTTCAGAAGTGAAATGCATTCCTCCAGTATAAGTGGGTAAAAATAACAATTTAAATAGAAATACAGTGTCAGTGAGGCTGATGAAGCTTCTCTTCAGAAGTGAAATGCATTCCTCCAGTATAAGTGGGTAAAAAAAACAATTTAAATAGAAATACAGTGTCAGTGAGGCTGATGAAGCTTCTCTTTAGAAGTGAAATGCATTCCTCAAGATTGAGTACAGATCACAATTTAAATAGAAATACAGTGTCAGTGCGGCTGATGAAGCTTCTCTTTAGAAGTGAAATGCATTCCTCCAGTATAAGTGAGTAAAAATAACAATTTAAATAGAAATACAGTGTCAGTGAGGCTGATGAAGCTTCTCTTTAGAAGTGAAATGCATTGCTCCAGTTTAAGTGAGTGAAATCATAATTTACATAGTAATATAATGTCACTTTTGATATTAGATAGGCTGATGAAGCTTCTCTTTAGAAGTGAAATGCCAGTATAAGTGAATAAATATCATGATTTAAATGGAAATACAGTGTCAGTTTTGATATTGGATAGACTGATGAAGCTTCTCCGTGGAAGTGAAATGCGTTTATCTAGATTGAGTAAATTCAAAATTTAAATAGAAATACAGTGTCAGTTTTGATATTAGATAGACTGATGAAGCTTCTCCTTAGAAGTGAAATGCATCACTCCAGTATAAGTGAGTAAACATTATAATTTAAATAGAAATACAGAGTCAGTTTTGATATCAGATTACAAATAAACGTTTCTGTAAATAGTAGTTTTGTTGGATTAAGTATGGTTATACGGTATATTAAGTATGTTCTAGTATCCCATGTTACTGGGATAAAAAGTTACTTTTTACAGCTTACCATGAGCTCTTACTGTCACATATTAGGTATGCTATTTTAGTATGGGGTAATTCATCAAAACAAAACCTTTATAGGGTGTTTAAGATCCAAAAGAAAGCGGTTAGGTGTATGGAAAGAGTAAATAGATTAGATTCATGTAGGCCGTTGTTCAACAGACTTGGTCTCCTAACTGTACCCTGCTTATATGTGTATGAAGCTACTTTATATGTTGTAAAAAAGAGTGATATTAACCAAAATCTTGATGTACATGATTATAATACAAGAAGCCGAGGAGATTATCACTTGGTGAGTCACAATAGTAGCTTATTCAAACAAAAACCTAGTTATATTGGTAGGAAATTCTACAACAAGCTACCGCAGTTTTTGAAGAGTCTTGAAAATATAGAAATATTTAAAAAACAATTGAAGAAATATTTAGTTGATAAAGTTTTTTATAGTGTACAAGAGTTCCTTTCACATCAAAATTAAGCCTCACCTCAACTAATTGAAGTAATTATGGTATCTAGTGTATAATATTGTTGATCTGACTTGTCTTATACTCCTTAACTGGAGTCTCCAAGACGTAATCTACAAAAAAAAAAAAAAATGTTACTTTTTACAGCTTACCATGGGCTCTCACTGTCACATATTAGGTATGCTATTTTAGTATGGGGTAATTCATCAAAACAAAATCTTGATAGGGTGTTTAAGATCCAAAAGAAAGCGGTTAGGTGTATGAAAATAGTGAATAGATTAGATTCATATAGGCCGTTGTTCAAGAGACTTGGTCTCCTAACTGTACCCTGCTTATATGTGTATGAAGCTACTATATATTAAAAGAGAGTGATATTAACCAAAATATCGACGTACACGATTATAACTATACTAAGCCGAGGGGATTATCACTTGGTGAGTCACAATAGTAGCTTATTCAAACAAAACCCTAGTTATATTGGTAGGAAACTCTACAACAAGCTACTGCAGTATTTAAAGAGTCTTAAAAATATAGAAATATTTAAAAAACAATTGAAAAAATATTTAGTTTAGCTTTTTATAGTGTACAAGAGTTCCTTTCACATCAAAATTAAGCCTTACCTCAACTAATTGATATAGTAATTATGGTAACTAGTGTATAAGATTGTATAATTGTTAATCTGACTTGTTTTATACTCCTTAACTGGAGTCTCCAAGACGTAATCTACAAAAAAAATGTAGTAACGAAAATAAATCTAGATACCATTGAAATGGATACTGGCTACTTCAAGTCTCTGGTACTACTGCTTTGTTAAACAAGTCGTTTTCTCAAGAGCAGAAAATCAAACAAGTATTCAGTACGGTACTGAACAAGGCAACCATTTTGAGTATTTGTTATAGATAATCCTAATAATTTATGTATATCTACTATACTCTGGTTTACTAGGCTCTGGGTGCGCAGTTAATTGGAGCGCTTGTCTGTGATACGATAAGTCTCTAGCTGTCTTCGTTTTCTGCATCCTTGGATGTTCGAATCACATCACATTCAGCCCCATGGTCGTTTCTCATCATTCACCTCATTACCCACGCACAAGTCTCCAATCTCATGTGGGCATCTTCCGCTTTGAAAAAATTAATCAATGTTTGTGGATATATTTGGTTCACTTTTGGTGTTTGGAACCCACCTAAAACTGTAGGTCCATCTAATCAATCAGGGAAGTGATAGCCGTGAGCTGTAGCAGGTATCTGTTCAATCAGATAGAGTTAAGCTGCGTTCTTGTGGGTCCTGTTTGTAACGGTGACGGATTAGATTGGCAAGCAAAAAAAACACTGTTCTCTGCTGTAAAATCACTTGCGGGTGGTTGGGAACCCACCTAAAACTATAGGTCCAACTCATCAATCACCATCAGGGAACTGTGAGCCGTAGCAGGTATCTGTTCAATCAGAGAGATAACCTGCGTTCTCGTAGGTCCTGTTTGTAACGGTGACGGATTAGATTGGCCAGCAAAAAAGACACTTTCTCTGCTGTAAAATCACTTCCCGGTGGTTGGGAACCCACCTAAAACTGTAGGTCCAACTCATCAATCACCATCAGGGAAATGTGAGCCGTAGCAGGTATCTGTTCAATCAGATAGAGTTAAGCTGTGTTCTTGTGGGTCCTGTTTGTCACGGTGACGGATTAGATTGGCCAGCAAATGATACACTGTTCTCTGCTGTAAAATCACTTGCGGGTGGTTGGGAACCCACCTAAAACTGTAGGTCCAACTCATCAATCACCATCAGGGAACTGTGAGCCGTAGCAGGTATCTGTTCAATCAGATAGAGTTAAGCTGCGTTCTTGTGGGTCCTGTTTGTAACGGTGACCGAGTAGATTGGCCAGCAAAAAGGACACTGTTCTCTGCTGTAAAATCACTTGCCGGTGGTTGGGAACCCACCTAAAACTGTAGGTCCAATCACCATCATCCAACTCATTACCCACGCACAGGTCTCAGACCTATGTGGGCTTCATCCTCAAAAAAAAATTTTTTTTTACAATTCGATTACCTTCTGATGTGAGCGATTTAATGATCTCTGTAAGTGAATCAAGTGATAGTAGTTAGAATTACTGAATTGTCATTCTAAAAACAGAACCGGTTTCACGAAAGGTCAGTTACTTTTAAAAAATCGACTTCTTCACTCTCTAAATGATGTCTTTTCAGTTACTATGACCACTGAAGACCGGTGATGTTAGATTTGGCCTTGAATTTAACATTTTTCAATTACCGATGAACAAACAAAGAAACTCACCAAAAAAAAGAAAGAAATCATTACTGCAAAGTGTTATACAACATTTGGGAAGTGATAGCCGCGAGCTGTAGCAGGTATCTGTTCAATCAGAGAGATAAGCTGCGTTCTCGTAGGTCCTGTTTGTAACGGTGACCGATTAGATTGGCCAGCAAAAAAGATACTGTTCTCTGCTGTAAAATCACTTGCGGCTGGTTTGGAACCCACCTAAAACTGTAGGTCCAACTCAGTAATCAGGGAAGTGATAGCCGCGAGCTGTAGCAGGTATCTGTTCAATCAGAGAGATAAGCTGCGTTCTCGTAGGTCCTGTTTGTAACGGTGACCGATTAGATTGGCCAGAAAAAAAGATACTGTTCTCTGCTGTAAAATCACTTGCGGGTGGTTCGGAACCCACCTAAAACTGTAGGTTGCACTCATCAATCACCATCATCCACCTCATTACCCACGCACAGGTCTCCAATCTAATCAGTCACCCTCACAAACAGGACCTACAAGAACGCAGCTTATCTCTCTGATTGAACAGATACCTGCTACGGCTCACGGCTATCACTTCCCTGATTGATTAGTTGGACCTACATTTTTAGGTGGGTTCCCAACCACCCGCAAGTGATTTTACAGCAGGGAACAGTGTCTTTTTTGCTGGCCAATCTAATCGGTCACCGTTACAAACAAGACCTACGAGAATGCAGCTTATCTCTATCTGATTGAACAGATACCTGCTACGGCTCACGGCTATCACTTCCCTGATTGACCTACAGTTTTAGGTGGGTTCCAAACCACCCGCAAGTGATTATACAACAGAGAATAGTGTCTTTTTTGCTGGCCAATCTAATCGGTCACCCTTATAAAGAGTGCCTCGGAAAACGCAGCTTATCTCTATCTGATTGAACAGATACCTGCTACGGCTCACGGCTATCACTTCCCTGATTGACCTACAGTTTTAGGTGGGTTCCAAACCACCCGCAAGTGATTATACAACAGAGAATAGTGTCTTTTTTGCTGGCCAATCTAATCGGTCACCCTTATAAAGAGTGCCTAGGAAAACGCAGCTTATCTCTATCTGATTGAACAGATACCTGCTACGGCTCACGGCTATCACTTCCCAAACATTGAGAGGCTATTTACACTAGAAATTCATATTCACTAAAAACTTCACTCCAAAATAAAATTGTTCTTTTTCACCATTAATTTTCAAGCTATTAATTTTAAAACTACACTTTATACCTATTTTTCCCATAAGTCACTTGTGAAATTTTTAGGGCACGCTTGCTTCGCTCGCTTCGTATTATACAATGATTGTTAACATTTTTTATTGTAAATTTAACAACTTGAAGTCAATTTTTAATATTGTTAGTAAATAATAATTGTACTCACACTTGGCCGAACGTTTTCGAGTTTCCATAACGTTTCGACGACGTAACGATTGTTAACGTTTCGGCCAAGTGTGAGTACAATATTATTATTTATTCACCAGTAAAAATTGATTGCAGTCGTTAAATTTACAATAAAAATTTAATATTAAATACGCAGATCGTTATGGAACAGGTAATCCATTAGCAACGATTGTATTATGACTGCCTCTAAGCCATCTTCTTTTTTCTCTAGAAAATTTATTTTTTTCTTTGGATAATTTAATTTACTGTTTTTTCTTGATGTTCTTTCTTGTATATCATATTCATTAGAATAAGTAATTAGGTATTTCCGAAAGAAAATGATAATTGAATTCATTTTTGTATAATTAATTAGTTTTTTAGTTTATTGCTTGATATTTTTATATTAATTTATACAATAGTTGTGTTATGGAAGCAATATGGATAGCCATTTTTTTTTTTTTTTTTTTTTTTTGTAGATTACGTCTTGGAGACTCCAGTTAAGGAGTATAAGACAAGTCAGATTAACATTAGTCTTATACACTAGATACCATAATTACTATATCAATATTAGTTGAGGTGAGGCTTAATTTTTATGTGAAAGGAACTCTTGTACACTATAAAAAGCTAAACTAAATATTTTTTCCTACAGTGACCCGAAAAAGTGCCTATTTTTGCACTAACTGTAGCACGCAAAATAGTCTATTCCTGCACCAGTGGGGGAAAGTAAATTCCAGTGTGGGAATAGTATATTACGTTACAAGTGCGGGAAATGGTGTTTACCATACGAGTATGATAAGTTATTATCATATTATCATATGAGTATGGTAAACATCTTCCCGGACGAGTTACGTACGATATTTTTTGTCATACAAGTCTAAAATAGCAGATAAGTTGGAATAAGAAACTATAAATCATTGTTATACAAACATAACCTCCACACACCAACTCAAGGTGAAATGTGGCAATAATGGTTCTAGATCAGCTGATCTAGCTTCCGACCAAATGGTTTTTCAGTGAAGTGGTATCCACAACCACCCATAGAGTGCGGTAATAATCAAAAAGTACTTTTCGTCATACTTGTAGGTTATGGACAGTTTACCAGTCAAGGAATCAATGTGGTAAACAGCTGTTTACAGAAATCAAAAACAGCTGATGTCATTTGATGATTATTACCGTACACTGTGTGGTAAAAATCATCAAATGATTATTACCGCACTCTATGGGTGGTTGTGGATACCACTTCACTGAAAAACCATTTGGTCGGAAGCTAGATCAGCTGATCTAGAACCATTATTGCCACATTTCACCTTGAGTTGGTGTGTGGAGGTTATGTTTGTATAACAATGATTTATAGTTTCTTATTCCAACTTATCTGCTATTTTAGACTTGTATGACGAAAAATATCGTACATAACTCGTCCGGGAAGATGTTTACCATACTCGTATGATAATACCACACTCGACTTCATCTCGTGCGTTAACTTATCATACTCGTATGTTAAACACCATTTCCCGCACTTGTAATGTAATATACTATTTCCTACAACTGCTCGTAAAGTAGTTCTTCATGTACTGAAAACTAATTGTAAAATACCTCTTTACTGCTCAGCAAGCGGTAAAGTACTTTACGCTCGCCAGCTGTTTTATTCATGCTTCTGTTTTGATTTTGATGTCTTCTCATTGGTGGATCACTGAATCCGTGAAATTCACATAACCTCAAAAAAGGCGAATGCTAACCAAATCCGCGCACAGTCTGTGATGTTACAAACTACAAGCTTTTATTGTGTTGGAATCCAGAACTGCAGTTGTAGGAAAAATATTGTATGTAATTCACACATGAAGCTTCTTTATTGCTCTCGCAAAATTACTGCGTGACGCTACGCGTCGCGCATTAAATGTTTTGGCTCGAGCGATAAAGTCGCGCTTCACGCTCTTAATACATAAATAACTATTTCCGCACTCCAAATTTGCAACCTAACAACACAAAATAGTGAGCATGTAATACACAGGTTCCCTATTCTGCATTCAAAAAAAAGGTTGGCTACTCTGCTTCAGCTGTGAATGGTTGTTGTAGTTGATGAAATCGATTTGATTCGAAGATAGTTTATGTGAGGAATTGTCAGGTTATGTATGTCCTGTTTGAATTACTTTATGCATTACTGTAGGAAAAATTTAATGTGTAATACGAGTGCAAAGTATTGTTTCTGCACTCGAGAAACTTTTTTCACTCGCCTTTGGCTCATGAAAAAAACTGTTTCTCTTGATGCAGAAAAACGCTATTTTGCACTCTAGTTACACAAATAGCTATTTCAATTGAGATCCATCTATCTGTTGTTTCCTGTATTTTGTAAAGAATAAATGAGTGAGATGTAAGTTATTTGTGGGGAGACCCTAGTTACGCCTCGCCATTTGAGCCATGTTAGGTTAGGTTAGGTTAGGTTAAGTTAGCCATCTTATTGAAAACATGGTGGACCTACAAACTTTTCCAACCTACTCTCTAATATAACCTAAATTGAAGATTTTTCTTCTATTTTTCCACTTTATTTGTTATTTTTCTCCATCTAGGCTATTATTTACTTAAATTTTGTTTTAGACATTTGATGAAGCAGTGACCAGAGTCCGAGATCTGACGGAAAAGCCTTCCGATGATGAACTTCTAGAACTTTATGGACTCTTTAAGCAGGCAACTGAAGGGGACAATACAACAGGTAGGTTAGACTTAATTTCTATAAAATATTTGACCGAGCGAAGCGAGTTCTTCCTTTTGACTTGAGGCTCGGGCGTTGTGTGTTTGTATGTTCCACGATAACTTTCGAACGCCTTTATCAATCAACTTCAAATTTGAAACACAGATTCTTGGTATCTTTAGACAGGTCAAGTTCGTTGGCCAATAAAATTAACCGACTCCTTCATCCATTTTGAGGCGAATCAAATAGGCCCTTCATCGATATATATATATATATATTACTATAATACATCATATAAAATAGTTGTTTTCACCATATGGAATTCTCAATAGATTTCAAAATATATTTTATCTACGACCATGTCATAATGTATACATTACAGTTTCACAATTGATGCCAAAACAGCTGTCTTTTCGAAATGCTTTTTGAAACCCGTTGCATAATGAGCTCATTATAGTACAGGTTCTACATTATAACATGGGTTCTGGACCAATCAGAAGCATTTATCAATATCGTAATTGAATATTGTGAAACTATCAGCTGATTTGATCAAACTGCTACACCAGCTGCCAGTGGCGTAGCCAGGATTAGATTTCGGGGGGGGCTCACCAAGGGGGGGGGTGTGAGCAGTGGCTTAGTCAGGATCAAATTTCGGAGGTGGGGGGGGGGGCTCACCAAGGGGGGGTGTGGGCAGTGGCTTAGCCAGGATAAAATTTCGGGGGGGGGGGGGGGGCTCACCAAGTCATTAGCTGTCTGGGGTATAGGACGGTGCGGATTTTTTTTTAAATTTAGTGGTGTGAAAAGCAAATTTAGACAACTTGTTAGGCTCTAAAGTTCAAAAGAAAGTTTTGAAAAATTACTACCCAAGAACCTAGGTGGCCAGGTTTGAAATGATAAAGTTTGATATACCGATATCTGTGACTATTTTGAGTCAAAACCCTTGAATTGGAACTAACCATACTTAACTTATGTACTGAATCTCTAATACTAATTATTATAAGTTTCATATAATTTATGTCATTAGCCTAAAACGCACCCAACCCAAAGTTCATGAAATCGGAATTTTTTATCATAGCACACTGATTTTACTCGCTTGCATAGAACATGCATTAATTTGTGTGTTTTCATTTATAAAATCCCGATTTTATGAACTTTGGGTGCGTTCAGGCTAGTGGCGGGTTATACTGAATTTTAACTTCAAAACTAAATTTTCTACAAGATGAGTTTATTCAAAAAGGTGATTTATCAATAATTAACAAAGTTAATCCACTTCAAACTTGGAAATTGCATTTTATTTAATGTAATATTTCAATAATTATGATAGTCACAGTTTTCTAACATGTTTTATTCGATTTCGTAGCTCATTTTAAATCAAATTTATCCATTTGAGCACCTAACAAGTTTCTATATGAGTAAATATTGAGGAAAAATTTGAAAAATGCATTAATCTGACTATAACTGTAGCTATATTCCATTACACAAACAGGGTTTCTGTAATCTGTTCGTTATAATACAACAAAACAGATAGAACCCTTCGGCTTTAATAAGTCCTTATCTATTAGTTATTTGAGAATTTTTTATTTCTGAAATTTCGGGGGGGGCCCGGGCCCCATGGGCCCCCCCCTGGCTACGCCACTGCCAGCTGCTTTAACCTAACAATCTACTATAACTTCTCGTATTTGAGATGAGAGGTTAGGTATCTCTAACAGTCACAGGTAAAATGAAATTGTTTTAATTAAATGTATACTAGTGGTCGTAGATAAAATAGTGTATGCAACGATTTTATTTGGCCATTAAAGCACTTGTGAGATATTTATAACACTCGCATTCGCTCGTGTTATAACTTACATCTAACTCGTGCCTTAATAAGGGTCAAAATAAAATCGTTGCATAAACTACTATTAAGTTACCATCAGCTGTAGGTGAATAAATGCGATCAGGATTTTTTTAGAATCTCTATCAGCTGATATACCAATTTCATTTCCCTGATAAAATATGCATGAATAACAGCTGTTTTTTATATAGTAAATATATCTACTCTATAAATACACTAATCCCATTGCCCTATAGGTATATGAGTACGGTAGGTATTTTTTGTGGAAAATAAATTTGTGTATCAGAGCAACGATGAACTTGAGATTCAAGTGATAGAGGATGTCTTGTAAATTTTATCTAAATCATTATTTTCAAAACAGCCGTTTTTCGTTACCACATTCCCCTATGATAAGCTTCCCAAATGAGTTGTTTGCAAGCGAGTTCTCCAGCCTGTTGGGCTCACTAGTTCATTTGAAATCTAATATCACAACTGACACTGTATTAATTATGATTTTTTCTTACTTAGACTGGAGGGATGCATTTCGCATCGAAGGAGAAGCTTCATCGGCCTATATGATATAAAAACTGACACTATATTTCTATTTAAATTGTAATTTTTACTCACTTATACTGAAGGAATGCATTTTACTTCTATAGAGTAGCTTCATCAGCCTCACTGACACTGTATTTTAATTTAAATGATGATTTTTACTTATTAACTTTTCATGTGAAATTTAACGACTTGCAGTCAAATATTTGTTAAGAATAAGTATAACTCACTTAATCTGTAGGCCGAGCGCTTTCGAATCTTTGAGATCCATCTTCAGAGGCGTGGGTTCCTAGATCATCATGTTTAGAAGTGTTGTGGTTTTTGTAAAATGTGAACAAAAGGTTCGTGAGATTTAAAATTTAGTTGTTCATTGAGAATGTTTTGTTTATTGTGTGTGGTGTGTTTGTATATTTCAATACGCCTCTGTAGATGGATCTCAAAGATTCGAAAGCGCTCGGCCTACAGATTAAGTGAGTTATACTTATTCTTAACAAATATTTGACTGCAAGTCGTTAAATTTCACATGAAAAGTTAATATTAACAACGCTGTTCGTCATGGAACAAGAAATCCAGGAATTTTTACTTACTTAGACTGGAGGGATGCATTTCAATTCTAAGGAGAAGCTTTATCAGCCTATCTAATATAAAAACTGACACTGTATTTCTATTTAAATTATGACTTTTACTAACTTATACTGGATGGATGCATTTCACTTCTAAATAGAAGCTTTATCAGCCTATCTAATATAAAAACTGACACTGTATTTCTATTTAAATTATGACTTTTACTAACTTATACTGGAGGGCTGAATTTCACTTCTAAATAGAAGCTGACACTATATATATTTTATATTATCTTTATATATTTTTAATTATCTTTATCTAATTTAAATTATCAGTATAAGTGAGTAAAAATCATAATTTGAATAGAAATATAGAGTCAGTGTGGCTGATGAAGCTTCTCCTGAGAAGTGAAATGCATCCCTCCAGTATAAGTGAGTAGAAATCATAATTTAAATAGAAATACTGTGTCAGTTTTGATATTAGATAGGCTGATAAAGCTTCTCCTTAGAAGTGAAATGCATCCCTCCAGTATAAGTGAGTAAAATCATCATTTAAATCGAAATACAGTGTCAGTTTTTATATTAGACTGTTATTTTTATTTGACATGCTTACATGCTTTATTTTGTATGCTTATATGCTTGATTTGTTTTTTAGGATGAAGCCCACTTAGGTCTGAGACCTGTGCGTGGGTAATGAGTTGGATGATGAGTTGGACCTAAAGTTTTAGGTGGGTTCCAAAACACCGGTGATTTTACAGCAGAGAACAGTGTCTTTTTTGCTGGCCACCCTTAAAAAGAGCGCCCAGGAGTTACGCAGCTTATCTCTGAACAGATATTTGCTACGACTCACGGCTATTACTTCCCTATGAAGTTATATTATGTTATGTTTGTGTTAATGTATTTATGATTGCAAGGTAAGTGATAGCCGCGAGCCGTAGCAGGTATCTGTTCAATCAGATAGAGATAAGCTGCGTTCTCCTGGGACCACTTTGTAAGGATGACCGATTAGATTGGCCAGCAAAAAAATACTCTGGTCTCTGCTGTAAAATCATTTGCGTGTGGTTCGGAACCCACCTAAAACATTAGGTCCAACTCATCAATCACCATCATCCAACTCATTACCCACGCACAGGTCTCAGACCTATGTGGGCTTCATCCTCAAAACAAAAATAAACAGTTTGTATTAATGTATTTATATAATATAAACTTAAAAAAAAAAAAAAACACTTTTAAATGGAAATTGACTCACGTTATGGCGTGACGGCCGTTTCGCTCTGTTGTCTAGAGCATCGTCGACGACCCACAGTACACTCTGACGGCCGTTTCGCTCTGTTGCCTAGAGCATCGTCTGACGACCCACAGTACACTCTGACGGCCGTTTCGCTCTGTTGTCTAGAGCATCGTCAGACGACCCACAGTACACTCTGTACTGTACGAGTGTACTGTGGGTCGTCTGACGATGCTCTAGACAACAGAGCGAAACGGCCGTGACGCCATAACGTGAGTTAATTTCCATTTAAAAGTGTTTTTTTTTTTAGTTTATATTACATATTAGTGGAAACAAGATGGATCTTCAACATCATAAATGTATTTATGTTTATGTTGTATTATGCTATTTGTATGTTAATATATTTATGTATTTATGTTTTTTCTCTCTTTTATTAATGTTTTTTCCCTTTTTTACTTACAGCACGACCAGGAATTATGAATTTGAAAGGAAGGTACAAGTGGGACGCCTGGAGCTCACATAAAGGATTGAGTAAAGAAGAAGCAGAAAAACAATACATTGCTAAAGTGAACGAGCTGATGACCAAATACGAACATAGCTAAGAGGGAAAGAGAGCAATACAAGAGGAAGAGAGATGGAGAGTATGTGGGAGTGTATGTGTGTGAGAGAGTGTGAGAAAGTGACAGTGTTAGTGTGAGTAGGTATGCGTGAAGGGACAGCGACAAACTGGCCCGACGACAAAGCAACCCAACGACAACCTGGTCCTGGTTTTCAGGACCAGTTTGTCGTGTGTGCAGCGTCAACCTGTACCACTCTGGAATGTAGACCGGTTTGTTGGTGGGAAGGTTTGTCGTTCGTTGATCAAAACCGATTAGAACCAGTTTGTCGTTTGCATATAGCGTCAAACTGTACCACTCTGGAATGTAGACTGGTTTGTTGGTGGGACAGTTTGTCATTCATTGACCAATACCCATTAGGACCAATTTGTCATCTGCGCGCAGCGAAAACCTGTACCTCTCAGATGGAATGTGGACCAGGTTGTTGGGACAGTTTTTCATTCATTGACCAATACCCATAGGACCAGTTTGACGTTTGCATGCAGCGCCAAACTGTACCACTCTGAAATGTGGACCAGTTTGTCATTGGGAAAAGGGTTTTTGTTCCTTGACCAAACCTCATTAGGACAAGTTTTTCATTTGCATATAGCGTCAAACTGTACCACTCTGGAATGTAGACCGGTTTGTTGGTGGGAAGGTTTGTCATTTGTTGATCAAAACCGATTGGGACCAATTTGTCGTCTGCATGCAGCGAAAACCTGTACCTCTCAGATGGAATGTGGACCAGGTTGTTGGGACAGTTTGTCATTCATTGACCAAAACCCATTAGGACCAGTTTGACGTTAGCATGCAGCGTCAAACTGTACCACTCAGATGGAATGTGGACCAGTTTGTTGTTGGGAAAAGGGTTTTTGTTCCTTGACCAAACCTCATTAGGACAAGTTTGTCATATGCATATAGCGTCAAACTGTACCACTCTGGAATGTAGACTGGTTTGTTGGTGGGACAGTTTGTCATTCATTGACCAATACCCATTAGGACCAATTTGTCATCTGCGCGCAGCGAAAACCTGTACCTCTCAGATGGAATGTGGACCAGGTTGTTGGGACAGTTTTTCATTCATTGACCAATACCCATAGGACCAGTTTGACGTTTGCATGCAGCGCCAAACTGTACCACTCTGAAATGTGGACCAGTTTGTCATTGGGAAAAGGGTTTTTGTTCCTTGACCAAACCTCATTAGGACAAGTTTTTCATTTGCATATAGCGTCAAACTGTACCACTCTGGAATGTAGACCGGTTTGTTGGTGGGAAGGTTTGTCATTTGTTGATCAAAACCGATTGGGACCAATTTGTCGTCTGCATGCAGCGAAAACCTGTACCTCTCAGATGGAATGTGGACCAGGTTGTTGGGACAGTTTGTCATTCATTGACCAAAACCCATTAGGACCAGTTTGACGTTTGCATATAGCGTCAAACTGTACACTCTGAAATGTGGACCAGTTTGTTGTTGGGAAAAGGGTTTTTGTTCCTTGACCAAACCTCATTAGGACCAGTTTGTCATTGGGAAAGTTTGTCGTTCCTTGACCAAAACTCATTAGGACCAGTTTGTCATTTGCATATAGCGTCAAACTGTACCACTCTGAAAAGTGGACCAGTTTGTCGTTGGGAAAAGGGTTTTTGTTCCTTGACCTAACCTCATTAGGACCAGTTTGTCATTGGGAAAGTTTGTCGTTCCTTGACCAAAACTCATTAGGACCAGTTTGACGTTTGCATGCAGTGTCAAACTGTACCATTCAGGTGGAATGTGGACCAGTTTGTCGTTTGTATGCAGTGTCAAACTGTACCACTCAGGTGGAATGTGGACCAGTTTGTCGGTGGGACAGTTTGTCGTTTGTTGACTTATACCCATTAGGACCAGTTTGTCATCAAAGAATAAGTTATTTAATGGAGTTAAAAAATCCAATTAAAAAAATATATTGTTAAAAGTTATTATAGTATGTTCACTGTATTTGAAAGAGAAATTTGTTGAAAATTAAACATCGACTACGGTAGAGTATTGAAAATACTTTCAGTGATTTTAATAGTTTATTGCTAGTTTTTAGTAGTTTTTAGTACCTTTTTACAACCTCTCATAACCACCTGACCTACAGTTCACACCACCATATTAGGCGGCTCTGAAAAATTGCAGATGTATGGGACCACACCAGCAGCTAATACTAGAGTATCGCCAACCTCAATGCACAAATTGGCAACACTGTGTTGTCTAGTCTACAAGTCTGACACAAGGCTAGCAGTTATATAAATGGTTTGTAATAGAGATGGGTCGTACTAGGTTTTTCTGATACTAAGTATTCCGAGTACGAGTACGTTCTAATACCTATTCCAAATACCTGTTCCAAAATACTAGGTAGTATTTTATATTAGCCAGTTTGCCAGAGTAGACGTACAAGAGAGTATCGTACTGCGGTACTGGTACTGTTTCTCACGTTAAATACAGCACGAATCTTTATTACTCGTGTTAAATACAGCACGAATCTAATTATTGAATTGCTCTCAAATGTGCTGTAGCGAAATGAGACGCGGACGGCAAGACCTTGAGACGCTTGAGTAACAAAATACTTTTTCCTACAACTGCTCGTAAAGTAGTTCTTTACGTACTGAAAACTAATTGTAAAATGCCTCTTTACTGCTCAGCAAGCGGTAAAGTACTTTACGCTCGCCAGCTGTTTTCTTTACGCTTCTGTTTTGATTTTGATGCCTTCTCATTGGTGGATCACGGAATCCGTGAAATTCACATAACCTCAAAAATAGCGTACGCTTACCAAATCCGCGCACGGTCTGTGATGTTACAAACTACAAGCTTCTATTGTGTTGGAATCCAAAACTGCAGTTTTAGGAAAAATATTGTATGCAATTCGCGCGTGAAGCTTCTTTATCACTTTTGCAAAATTACTGTAAATGTTTTGGCTTGAGCGATAAAGTCGTGCTTCACGCTCTTAATACATAAATAACTATTTAGTACCCGTATACTCAAGTACTGAAGAAGTATTTATACTGGAAAAGTACACGCATACGCCATACGCAACCAAAGACAATGTAGACGCATGCGCCTACAATCGAGTATAGTGAATAGAGAGAGAGCATTAGAGTGAGCGAGAAAGATTGAGTGAGTAGTTGAATAGTTCTATAATGAGAAATAGCTACTGTACAACTGCAAATTACAAAGCTCCACTCCCACTCCATAAATTGGAGTGGGGACTTGAAGTTGCATAGTTTACTAGTGTCTAGAAATACTCACAGATATCTGAGTATTTTGTTCTTCAAATACTAGGTGCTAGTCCGTACGTTCAAATACTCAGTAAAAATACCTGTTCCAGTAAATACGCCTCATCTCTAGTTTGTAACCGTAGTCAATTCACCAAATTTAGACAGCTCTGAGAGATTGCAGTGTTGCCAGATTTGGGACAATGCAGCAGCTAATAGTAGAGAATCTCCAACATGAATGCACAAATTGGCAACACTGTATTGCCTAGTCTACAAGTCTGACAAGGCTAGCAGTCATACATGGTATGTCACTGAAGTCAATTCACCAAATTAGACAGCTCTGAGAGATTGCAGTGTTGCCAGATGTGGGACCACACCAGCAGCTGATAGTAGAGAATCACCCACCTCAATGCACGAATTGGCAACACTGTGTTGCCTAGTCTACAAGTCTGACACAAGGCTAGCAGTCATACATGGTATGCCACTGAAGTCAATTCACCAAATTTAGACAGCTCTGAGAGATTGCAGTGTTGCCAGATGTGGGACCACACCAGCAGCTAATACTAGAGTATCGCCAACCTCAATGCACAAATTGACAACACTGTGTTGCCTAGTCTACAAGTCTGACACAAGGCTAGCAGTCATACATGGTATGTCACTGAAGTCAATTCACCAAATTAGACAGCTCTGAGAGATTGCAGTGTTGCCAGATGTGGGACCACACCAGCAGCTGATAGTAGAGTATCGCCAACCTCAATGCACAAATTGACAACACTGTGTTGCCTAGTCTACAAGTCTGACAAGGCTAGAGCCTTATATATGGTTTGTCAATTCACCAAATTAGACAGCTCTGAGAGATTGCAGTGTTGCCAGATGTGGGACCACACCAGCAGCTGATAGTAGATTATCGCCAACCTCAATGCACAAATTGACAACACTGTGTTGCCTAGTCTACAAGTCTGACAAGGCTAGCAGTCATACATTGTTTGTCACCACAGTCAGTTGTTGGTTTTTTTGCTACACTGCAATTATTTCTTTGAGTCGCCTATTTTGTGACATGGAATATAGATTTTTTAAGGGCGCTTTCTAGTAGTTAAAAAGGGTACAACATAAATCACACATTCTAGCAAGTTAGTTTGAAGTGACTGACAATTGAATAAACTGACAAATATACATAAACAGAATTTATTAATTTCGAATTCCTTTAATTGCTATTACTTTATACTGAAGACTTCCGCAATGGCGGATATTGACAACAGTATTTAATAACTGATGGAAATCGATGAATGCTACTATACAAAAATATCAGTCACCAACGGGAATCGAACCACGGACCTCTCAATTGCCGGTTGAGCGCCTTAACCACTAGACCATGGAGACCTTTCTGCACAGCAGAAACTAATAGCAATTAAAGAAATTCGAAATTAATAAATTCTGTTCAAACATCCTAGGTTATGTCAGTCTGGGTTTTAACTTACCAAATTCAACTTTTAATTTAACATACACGTGTTTAGTAAGTTAGATTAAGCATAATTTATTTTGTAGTCAGAGATGAAATATTATATGCAACAATTGTATTTCGTCTTTTAAAACAACTTGTAAGATGTTAAGGACACCTAACCTAACTTACATCTCACTACTTGTTACTTAAAGGTGGTCATAATACAATCATTGTATTGTTAGGTTAAATTGAGCATAATTTATTTTGTAGTTGGAGATCAAAATATTGTATGAAACAATTGTATTTCACTTTTTAAAACAACTTGCAAGATGTTTAGGACACCTAACCTAACTCACATCTCACTTATGGCTTAAAGGCATTCATAATACAATCGTTGCATAAAATACAAAAATAGCATTGCGATCAGTCCATAATGCATCTATGAACACAGTAAGAAAAAATATATACTTTATATAATTGATTTTTAAAACATATTACCTATTATGGATTTACAGTGATTAAGTTCCTTTTCATAATATTATTAACTTGCATTCTTGTTATATGGTAGTGTTTGTCACTTATGATGTATCTTCTCCATGTTATCTGAATTTCTTTATGATTTATGATTCATTCTTCTTTCATGCAACTTGACATAAGTCTGAAATAAAGATTCATAGAACTATAATATATAACTGATTATCAGACTCAATATTGGAACAAAAGGTTTAACAATATTTTTTTCCTACAGCTGATTGTAAAGTAGTTCTTTACGTACTGAAAACTAATTGTAAAATACCTCTTTACTGCTCTGCAAGCGGTAAAGTACTTTACGCTCGCCAGCTGTTTTCTTTACGCTTCTGTTTTGATTTTGATGTCTTCTCATTGGTGGATCATGGAATCCGTGAGATTCACATAACCTCAGAAAAGTCGAATGCTAACCAAATCCGCGCATGGTCTGTGATGTTACAAACTACAAACTTTTATTGTGTTGGAGTCCAGAACTGCAGTTTTATGAAAAATATTGTATGCAATTTGTGCGTGAAGCTTCTTTATCGCTCTTGCAAAATTACCGCGCTCCGCTACGCGTCGCACAGTGAATGTTTTGGCTCGAGCGATAAAGTCGCGCTTCACGCTCTTAATACATAAATAACTATTTCCAACAACTGCTCGTAAAGTTGTTCTTTACGTACTGAAAACTAATTGTAGAATACCTCTTTACTGCTCCGCAAGCAGTAAAGTACTTTACGCTCACTAGCTGTTTTCTTTACACTTCTGTTTTGATTTTGATGTCTTCTCATTGGTGGATCATGGAATCCATGAAATTCACATAACCTCAAAAAAGTCGAACACTAACAAAATCCGCACATGGTCTGTGCTGTTACAAACTAAAAATTTTTATTGTGTTGGAATCCAGAACTGCGGTTGTAGGAAAAATATTGTATGTAATTTGCATGTGAAGCTTCTTTATCGCTCTCGCAAAATTACTGCGCTCCGCTGTGCGTCGCGCAGTAAATGTTTTGGCTCGAGCGATAAAGTCATGCTTCACACTCTTAATACATAAATAACTATTTCCGCAATACAGATTTGCAACCTAACAACACAAAATAGTGAGCATGTAATACGCAGGTTCCCTATTCTGCATTCAAAAATAGGTTGGCTACTCTGCTTCAGCTGTGAATGGTTGTTGTAGTTGTTGTTGTTGATGAAATCGATTTGATTCGAAGATAGGTTATGTGAGGAATTGGCAGGTTATGTATGTCCTGTTTTGTTCTCTTTAAATTACTTTATACATTACTGTAGGAAAAATTTAATGTGTAATACGAGTGCAAAGTATTGTTTCTGCACTCGAGAAACGTTTTTCACTCGCCTTCGTCTCATGAAAAAAATTGTTTCTCTCGATGCAGAAAAACGCTATTTTGCACTCTAGTTACACAAATAGCTATTTCCTACAACTGCTCATGAAGTCGTTCTTTATGTACTGAAAACTAATTGTAAAATACCTCTTATTTATGTATTAAGAGCATGAAGCGCAACTTTATCGCTCAAACCAAAACAGTTACTGCGCAATGCAGAGTGGTAAAGTCAGCTAACAAACAAAAAAAGTACTTTACTGCTCACCAGATGTGTTTGATGGCTTCTCATTGGTGAATCACGAAATCCATGACATTGTCACAACCTCAACAATGGCGCACTAACCAAATCCGCGCACGGTCTGTAATGTTACAAACTAAAAGTTTTTATTGTGTTGGAGTCCAGAACTGCGGTTGTAGGAAAAATATTGTATGTAATTCGCATGTGAAGCTTCCTTATCGCTCTTGCAAAATTACTGCGCTCTGCTATGTGTCACGCAGTAAATGTTTAGGCTTGAGTGATAAAGTCATGCTTCACACTCTTAATATGTAAATAACTATTTCCCACAACTGCTTGTAAAGTATTTCTTTATGTACTGAAAACTGATTGTAAAATACCTCTACTACTCAGCGAGCGGTAAAGTCAGCTGATGAACGAAAAAGTACTTTTCCTGCAACTGCTCGTAAAGTAGTTCTTTACGTACTGAAAACTAATTGTAAAATACCTCTTTACTGCTCAGCAAGCGGTAAAGTACTTTACACTCGCCAGCTGTTTTCTTTACGCTTCTGTTTTGATTTTGATGTCTTCTCATTGGTGGATCGCGGAATCCGTGAATTCACATAACCTCAGAAAAGGCGAACACTAACCAAATCCGCGCACAGTCTGTGATGTTACAAACTACAAGCTTTTATTGTGTTGGATTCCAAGACTGCATTTGTAGGAAAAATGTTGTATGCAATTCGCGCGTGAAGCTTCTTTATTGCTCTTGCAAAATTACTGCGCTCCGCTACGCGTTGCGCAGTAAATGTTTTGGCTTGAGCGATAAAGTCGCGCTTCACGCTCTTAATACATAAATAACTATTTCCAACAACTGCTCGTAAAGTTGTTCTTTACGTACTGAAAACTAATTGTAGAATACCTCTTTACTGCTCCGCAAGCGGTAAAGTACTTTACGCTCACTAGCTGTTTTCTTTACGCTTCTGTTTTGATTTTGATGTCTTCTCATTGGTGGATCATGGAATCCATGAAATTCACATAACCTCAAAAAAGTCGAACACTAACAAAATCCGCACATGGTCTGTGCTGTTACAAACTAAAAGTTTTTATTGTGTTGGAATCCAGAACTGCGGTTGTAGGAAAAATATTGTATGTAATTTGCATGTGAAGCTTCTTTATCGCTCTCGCAAAATTACTGCGCTCCGCTGTGCGTCGCGCAGTAAATGTTTTGGCTCGAGCGATAAAGTCATGCTTCACACTCTTAATACATAAATAACTATTTCCGCAATACAGATTTGCAACCTAACAACACAAAATAGTGAGCATGTAATACGCAGGTTCCCTATTCTGCATTCAAAAATAGGTTGGCTACTCTGCTTCAGCTGTGAAATAGTTGTTGTTGGTGAAATCGATTTGATTCGAAGATAGGTTATGTGAGAAATTATCAGGTTATGTATGCCCTGTTTTGTTCTCTTTAAATTACTTTATACATTACTGTAGGAAAAATTTAATGTGCAATTCGAGCGCAAAGTATTGCTTCTGCACTCAAGAAACTTTTTTCACTCGCCTTTGGCTCATGAAAAAAACTGTTTCTCTCGATGCAGAAAAACGGTGCTTTGCACTCTAGTTACACAAATAGCTATTTCCTACAACTGCTCGTAAAGTCGTTCTTTATGTACTGAAAACTAATTGTAAAATACCTCTTATTTATGTATTAAGAGCATGAAACACGACTTTATCGCTCAAGCCAAAACAGTTACTGCGCGACACAGAGTGGTAAAGTCAGCTGACGAACGAAAAAAGTACTTTACCCCTCACCAGATGTGTTTGATGGCTTCTCATTGGTGAATCACGAAATCCATGACATTGTCATAACCTCAACAATGGCGCATGCTAACCAAATCCGTGCACAGTCTGTGATGTTACAAACTACAAGCTTTTATTGTGTTGGAATCCAGAACTGCAGTTTTAGGAAAAATATTGTATGTAATTCGCATGTGAAGCTTCTTTGTCGCTCTCGCAAAATTACTGCGCTCCGCTATGCGTCGCGCAGTAAATGTTTTGGCTCAAGCAATAAAGTCATGCTTCACACTCTTAATACATAAATAACTATTTCCGCAATACAGATTTGCAACTTAACAAAAAATAGTGAGCATGTAATAAGCAGGTTCCCTATTCTGCAATCAAAAATAGGTTGGCTACTCTGCTTCAGCTGTGAAATAGTTGTTGTAGTTGAAATCGATTTGATTCGAAGATAGATTATGTGAGGAATTTTCAGGTTATGTATGTCTTGTTTTGTTCTGTTTAAATTACTTTATACATTACTGTAGGAAAAATTTAATGTGTAATTTGAGCGCAAAGTATTGTTTCTGCACTCAAGAAACTTTATTCACTCGCCTTCGGCTCGTGATAAAAACTGTTTCTCTTGGTGCAGAAAAACCCCACTTTGCACTCTAGCTACACAAATAGCTATTTTGGAGGATGAGGCTCACATAGGTCTGAAACCCAAACAAGGGATATTAGTTTGATGATAGTAATTGATGAGCTGGACCTACAGTTTTAGGTGGGCTCCGAACCACTGCGAAATGATTTTACATAACAGAGAACACATTGGGGCAGGGAAGTGATAGCCGTGAGTCATAGCAGGTATCTGTTCAATCAGATAGATCAGCTGCGTTCTCGTGGGTCCTGTTTGTAACGGTGACCGATTTGATTGGCCAGCAAAAAAGACACTGTTCTCTGCTGTGAAATCACTTGCGGGTGGTTAGGAACCCACCTAAAACTGTAGGTCCAACTCAGTAATCAGGGAAGTGATAGCTGTGAGCCGTAGCAGGTATCTGTTCAATCAGATAGAGATAAGCTGCGTTCTCGTGGGTCCTGTTTGTAACGGTGACCGATTAGATTGGCCAGCAAATGATACACTGTTCTCTGCTGTAAAATCACTTGCGGGTGGTTAGGAACCCACCTAAAACTGTAGGGTGCACTCATCAATCACCATCATCCAACTCATTACCCACGCACAGGTCTCAGACCTATGTGGGCTTCCTCTTAAAAAAAAAAAAAAATTCCACATGGTTAGCTTTAAATGTGTTACAGACAGAAAAATGTTCAAAGGTCGACTTCAAACAGAGACCACTCTTCGCTCGGTCAATTATAAATACAGTTATTTATTATAAAAATAATTAACACCCCGTTTCCATAGGCATCCATTTAATTAATCATAAATTCATAATCTCTGGTAATAAAACCTCCATTAAAATTAATGCATTTCAATGAAGTGATAAGGCAATATGGCGGAATTAATTGTGAATTAATCATTAAATTATTCAAATATTCAGACACTATAAATAATCATTTTCAAATATAAAAATTGGAAAGATATTATTATGTATTCTTAAAAATATTTGTATATCGCTTCAATAAATAATAAAAAATTAGTGGTTTTCATTTTGAAATTAGAAAATTAATTAATATGAATTGAGTTTTAAACCAAAATATTCTGTATGAAAATGGTGAAGTTATAAATTGTGAAATAGTAGTTTATGCAACGATGTTATTTGGACCCTTATTAAGGCACGAGTTAGATGTAAGTTATAACACGAGCGAATGCGAGTGTTATAAATATCTCACGAGTGCTTTAATGGCCAAATAAAATCGTTGCATACACTATCTTATCTATGACCACTAGTATACATTTAATTAAAACAATTTCATTTTACCTGTGACTGTCAGAGATACCTAACCTCTCATCTCAAATACGAGAAGTTATAGTAGATTGTTAGGTTAAAGCAGCTGGTGTAGCAGTTTGATGAAATCAGCTGATAGTTTCACAATATTGAATTACGATATTGATTCCATCAAAAATGCTTCTGATTGGTCCAGAACCCGTGTTATAATGTAGAACCTGTACTATAATGAGCTCATTATGCAACGGGTTTCAAAAAGCATTTTGAAAAGACAGCAGCTGTTTTGGCATCAATTGTGAAACTGTAATGTATACATTATGATGACATGGTCGTAGATAAAAGTGAAATGAAATGTTTTAAACAGGATGTTGCATATCCCTCAGGTTGGAAAAAGATGAATAAAAAAAAATAATAATTTGAAATGAGTTTTTAACCAAAATATTCTGTATGAAAATGGTAAAAAGATAAAAATTGTGAAAAATGAAATGTTTTATACACAATATTGAATATCCATCCGGTTGGAATCAGAAAGAAAAATACTTCTAATTAATTCATTAATAACTAATAATTACCAAATTTTTGAAGAAAAAATTAATAAACATGTGTGAAACAAGCCTTAGTGCCCGGGTATTGGAACAATAGCTATTGAATGATTTATTGAACGACTGAGAAAACTTTATGAAAAAAAATAAAAAAGAAAACGAATTGAAAGGACGATATTGACAAGGAAAATAATAAAAGGAACAAAAAAAAAAAAAACACTTAAATTAATAACATTAATCGACAATTTATTAAAACTTCCTTTGCAAAAAAAGAAGAGTAGGTTGCTTTTAAATGTGTGTGTAAACTATTCAGTGTTTAACATACACAACAATAATTAAAATAATTAAACTTAAATATTTAAAAACAAAAATCCATCAGTTGTTTTTGTTTTGACATTGGTAAATAACTACTACAATATTTTCACTTTTGCAGAAAGACAAACTAACTTACAAAAAAAATGTACAATATATCATTAAAAACACATAATATTTGTAGAAACTACACAAGATAACAGTAATTTAGTAACAAGAGTAATATATATTGATTAAATTTAAAAAACAAACATAAAATTACACAAAACAGCTGAAAAATATTAAATCTTTCTTGCATTCCAAAAAATATCCTCATCAGTATTGTATGTATATATATATATATATATATATACGTTAATAACCTTAATATTATATCTATACTTTTATAGTTTTTCAGTTTTATTTATACAGTCAAAAAAAGGGGGAAAAATTAAATTAAACATACTCGGTACAGGTAACAGTGATTTCTAAATCAATCATAACCTCAATACATCAATAAAATTGATGATAAATTTTGTTATTGATAGAGTATATGGTGAGTTTGAAACCCAGTATTGAAGCAACCCTCAATAGTTATTGATTGATGTTGAATAGAACTCAAGATTTTATTTATTTTTTCCTTTTTTTGTAGATTACGTCTTGGAGACTCCAGTTAAGGAGTATAAGACAAGTCAGATTAACAATATTATACACTAGATACCATAATTACTTCAATTAGTTGAGGTGAGGCTTAATTTTGATGTGAAAGGAACTCTTGTACACTATAAAAAGCTAAACTAAATATTTCTTCAATTAAATAGGTTACGAGAAACCTTTATCAATATTTATTGAATGTGTATGTCGTTATAACTCAATATTTAACTAAACATTTTTGTTGTATTGTCTTCAATATTTTTCCCTACAGTGACCCCAAAAAGTGACTATTTTGCACTAAATATAGCACGCAAAATAGTCTATTCCTGCACGAGTGCGGGAATAGCTATTTGTGTAACTAGAGTGCAAAGCACCGTTTTTCTGCATTGAGAAACAGTTTTTTTCACGAGCCGAAGGCGAGTGAAAAAAGTTTCTCGAGTGCAGAAACAATACTTTGCACTCGTATTACACATTAAATTTTTCCTACAGTAATGTATAAAGTAATTCAAACAGAACAAAACAGGGCATACATAACCTGAAAATCCCTCACATAACCTATCTTCGTATCAAATCGATTTCATCAACAACAACTACAACAACTATTTCACAGCTGAAGCAGAGTAGCCAACCTATTTTTGAATGCAGAATAGGGAACCTGCGTATTACATGCTCACTATTTTGTGTTGTTGGGTTGCAAATTTGGAGTGCGGAAAAGTACATTCCCGCACTGTAATTTACTTTCCCGCACTGGTGCAGGAATAGACTATTTTGCGTGCTACAGTTGGTGCAAAAATAGGCACTTTTTCGGGTCACTGTAGGAAAAGTACTTTTCCGCACTCCAAATTTGCAACCTAACAACACAAAATAGTGAGCATGTAATACGCAGGTTCCCTATTCTGCATTCAAAAATAGGTTGGCTACTCTGCTTCAGCTACGAAATAGTTGTTGTAGTTGTTGTTGAAATCGATTTGATTTGAAGATAGGTTATGTGAGGAATTATCAGGTTATGTATGTCCTGTTTGAATTACTTTATAAATTACTGTAGGAAAAATTTAATGTGTAATTCGAGCGCAAAGTATTGTTTCTGCACTCGAGAATCTTTTTTCACTCGCCTTTGGCTCGTGAAAAAAACTGTTTCTCTCGATGCAGAAAAACCACACTTTGCACTCTTGTTACACAAATAGTATTGTAATTATAACTCAATATTCTACCAGTTATGGAGAACTACTTTCAATATTTTTTATTGATTATGTATTGACAACTCTCTACTCAATAGTTATAATGGAACCTCTTCAATATTTATTGATAAATAATGGTTTAAACGTGCTTTGGGATGTTTAAAAAAAGTAAAAGTAAATCCGTATGGCTTTTATTGGTGGGGAGACCCTTATGGGTAGTTCCACCTCGCCGCTGGAGCCATGTCATGGAAAACATAGCGGACCCACAATTTTAGGTGGGTTCCGAACGACTGGGGAAGTATTTTTACAGCAGAGAAATCTTGCAATGCCTTTATGCTTTTTTTTTTTTTTTTTTTTTTGGAGGATGAAGCCCACATAGGTCTGAAACCTGTGCGTGGGTAATGAGTTAGTGATTGATGAGTTGGACCTACAGTTTTAGGTGGGTTCCGAACCACCCGTAAGTGATTTTACAGTAGAGACAGAGTATTGTTTTGCTGGCCAATCTAATCGGTCACCGTTACAAACAGGACCTACGACAACGCAGCGGACCTACAGTTTTAGGTGGGTTCCGAACCACCTACATTTCAAAAGACTCATGAAATGATGATAAGGATCTACAATTTTAGGTGAACTCCCAACTACCCGCACGTGATTTAGGTTACGATACTTGTTTGAGCCATGTTATTGGAAACATGGTGGACCTACAATTTTAGGTGGGTTCCGAACCACCCGTAAGTGATTTTACAGTAGAGACAGAGTATTGTTTTGCTGGCCAATCTAATCGGTCACCGTTACAAACAGGACCTACGACAACGCAGCGGACCTACAGTTTTAGGTGGGTTCCGAACCACCTACATTTCAAAAGACTCATGAAATGATGATGGGGATCTACAATTTTAGGTGAGTTCCCAACTACTTGCACGTGATTTAGGTTACTTGTTTGAGCCATGTTATTGGAAACATGGTGGACCTACAATTTTAGGTGGGTTCCCAATCACGGGTAGATGATTTTACAGAGAGTCTTCTTTGCTGGCCAACCCAATCGGTCACCCTTACAGAGAGGGGCATTACTTTACACATCTTTTTTTTTCTTTTTCTTTTTGAGGATGAATCCCACATAGGTCTGAGACCTGTGCGTGGGTAATGAGTTGGATGATGGTGATTGATGAGTTGGACCTACAGTTTTAGGTGGGTTCCGAACCACCGGGTAGTGATATTACAGCAGAGAACAGTATCTTGACAAACACATTGTAAAACATGTTGAAGCTTCAATAGTTTACATCAATATAGACAATTAATATTTTTTATCAATATTTCAATCAAATAATTTACACAATAGCTGTATCTTTCAATAACAAAGCTTCAATATTGATTAACTGTAACAATAATTATATCAATATTGTTCAATACTAACCAATAAATCAAAATACAGTGTGACTAGGAAAGTAAGCTACAAAAATCCCCTGATTTTTAATAAAATTTTCCCCGACCAATATAAGGTACTAGCCGGCAGGCTCGCTTCGCACGCCTTGACCATCTAGCCAGGGGGTGGTTAAAAATTCGTACAAAATCGTGAATCAGCACTTTTGTTTGTTGATCATCTGTTGCCATGGTTACGGGCACAGTTGTTCAATTCACAACTCCAAATTTCTTACATATAATTTTAAAATTTTCACTTTTGGCTCTACTTTTTAAAATTTTTCAAAACTCTTTCTTAGCATACATCTAGAGCCCCAACGGGACAAGTGCACCAAATTTCAACTTAATTTTGGCCATGTGGTTTTCGAGAAACGCTGATGAATGGGTCAGTGAATCAGGGGTATTTGGGCTTTATATAGATGAAAAACAAAATACCTTAGCGAACAATCAAAACAATTTTTCCTACAACTGCTCGTAAAGTAGTTCTTTACGTACTGAAAACTAATTGTAAAATACCTCTTTACTGCTCCGCAAGCGGTAAAGTACTTTACGCTCGCCAGCTGTTTTCTTTACGCTTCTGTTTTGATTTTGATGTCTTCTCATTGGTGGATCACAGAATCCATGAAATTCACATAACCTCAACAATGGTGAACGCTAACCAAATCCGCGCACGGTCTGTGATGTTACAAACTACAAGCTTTTATTGTGTTGGAATCCAGAACTGCAGTTGTAGGAAAAATATTGTATGCAATTCGCGCGTGAAGCTTCTTTATCGCTCTCGCAAAATTACTGCGCTCCGCTATGCGTCGCGCAGTAAATGTTTTGGCTCGAGCGATAAAGTCGCGCTTCACGCTCTTAATACATAAATAACTATTATGTTTGAAAGGTTAGGTTATTATTGTCAGGTTGTCCATCTAAAAACGCATTTCAAGTTCGATTATTGGAGCATTTCATGTGAGGGTTTCTATAATTGGTATAATTATTATTAAGTATATAATTACGAAAAAGGTTTCCCGATATGTTTTTATATATTCCTTGACTTTTTCAGAATTTAATATTTTAAGTTCGATTTTGGAGCATTTCATGGGAGGGTTTCTATAATTATTTTTAGGTATTACAACGAAGTTTTCCCGATATTTTTTTTCAAATTTCATAACTTTTCCAGAATTGAAAAATTCCCTGACTTTTCCCGAATTTCCCGGTCGCTAGTCACCCTGAACTGAGTGTAAATACAATAAATAAAACAATAAATTACTATTGATTATTCATTCTCTGACTTGTCTTATACTCCTTAACTGGAGTCTCCAAGATGTAATCTACAAAAAAAAAATAATAATAATATTGATTGGTGAAATTGTCAAAAGGGCTGCTTCAAGCTGGTTTCGTGGTCATTCTCAACATAATTAATTAATTAAAGTAATAGTTTAATTGTTTAATGGTCTACAATCTAATAGATGCTAATCTTGATTAATAATTAATAATTTAATGTAGTCTATAATATTATGTTTATTAATTGTGCTAAGACTCGTGTATAAAATTAGTTGGTGATTGAAACATTTTTTTAATTGAATAAAGTTATTTTATTTATTAATTTAATTAACATATAATCAATGTGAATACAACAGTCTGTTGCCGAAAACTTCAAAAAAATTTTGCACAAAATTTCAAATTGGAATCGAAATCTTAGGTTAGGTCGGTTTCACTAAAACTTTCACCTTGAAGCATAATATTTAAAGTAATTCATTACTAAATATCATAAAATTATTAAATTACTTAATAAATTTTAGAAAAATAAAAATTGAAAGATTTACGGCCGGTTGCACGAAAGAAAATTGAATTTGACCACCATAAAATGACGTCATCTTACAGTGGTTAAATTAAATTTTCTTTCGAGCAGCTTGCCGTAAAAATTTCACCTTGAAGCATAATACTTAAAGTAATTATTACATATTTATGAAATAATGTAATAGTAGTTTATGCAACGATTTTATTTTGACCCTTATTAAGGCACGAGTTAGATGTAAGTTATAACACGAGCGAATGCGAGTGTTATAAATATCTCACAAGTGCTTAATGGCCAAATAAAATCGTTGCATACACTATTTTATCTACGACCACTAGTATACATTCAATTAAAACAATTTCATTTTACCTGTGACTGTCAGAGATACCTAACCTCTCATCTCAAATACGAGAAGTTAAGATTGTTAGGTTAAAGCAGCTGGTGTAGCAGTTTGATCAAATCAGCTGATAGTTTCACAATATTGAATAATTACGATATTGATTCCATCAAAAATGCTTCTGATTGGTCCAGAACCCGTGTTACAATGTAGAACCTGTGCTATAATGAGCTCATTATGCAACGGGTTTCAAAAAGCATTTCGAAAAGACAGGAGCTGTTCTGGCATCAATTGTGAAACTGTAATGTATACATTATGACATGGTCGTAGATAAAAATACGTTACTTAATAAATTTTAGATAAATAAAAATTGAAAGATTTAACTAAGAAACAAATTGAAATAAGAATTTATATAAGTACAATATAATTTTTACTCAAGACCAGTTTCAAATTTGTTTAGAATAATTTTTTTTTTAGGTTGAAGCCCATTATAGGGATGATACCTGTGCGTGGGTAAGGGGTTGGATGATGGACCTACAGTTTTAGGTGGGTTCCGAACCCCATGTGTGGCAGGTAAGTTGGTGCAATAAAACAAACCAAAATAAATGTTGTAGGAAAATCAAAATTAGTTATTTTCATTAGAGAAAGATAGGACCTTGAGAATTTGTTTTCCTTGAGAATTTGTGTTTTCCTTGAGAATTAGTGTTTTCAAAAATTAAAATTTGAAGAAAGTTATAAAATTGAAAAGAATTTATACTATAAAAAATCAAAATTTGAAAAAAAAACAAAATTTATA
Organism: Conomelus anceps; assembly: GCA_948455865.1. NCBI lineage: Eukaryota > Metazoa > Arthropoda > Insecta > Hemiptera > Delphacidae > Conomelus > Conomelus anceps. Next base: position 2,817,060 of record OX418222.1, on the reverse strand, counting down.
TTTAAAAAAACCTAACAAAAACGAAAAAAATAACAGCCTTGAAAGATTATATTTTTTTAAATTGAAATTTGAAGACAAAACAACAAAATTAAGGAGAAAAAGACAAAAATTATCTGTTTAAAGTAAAAAAAAAAAAAATATTTAAATCACCAACTAATTTAAGAGCCTACTCAGTTTCTTTCACCATATACAAAAAAATCTACAATCTTATAAAAAATACACATGTTGGAAAATTTTCAAAAAATTTTGAAAATTTTCCAATTCTCACTCTATCTGACATTTGCCTAGTTTCAAATTACCTAAATTTATTTAAATTTTATTAATATTTTAATAATTATAATACAATATATTATTCATCTAGTATATCCAGGACTCCACACAAGCAGAGAATTTTCTTCTGTTTTTTTTCTTGCCTATCAATTTTTTTGTACACTTATTCTTTCCAACTATTTATAATATATACATATTTTTACTAACATTACACTTATCTCTCAGTCATATTCATACGTGTTTAAAAACAGACATACATTGGAGAAAAATATGAAAAAAAACATAAAAATCATAAATGAAAGAAATAAAAATGGAAATTAAAATTTGTAGAGCATAAAACTTGAATATAGAAATATGTAGAATTTGAAAATTTTGAACAAAATACATAAAATTGAAAATTAAACTGTGTAGAACATAAAACTTTCAGATAAAAATATGTAGAATTTAAAAATTTTAAATAAAATAGATAAAGTTAAAAATTAAAAGATGTATTAAACTTGCAGATATAGAAATATGTAGAATTTGAAAATTTTGAACAAAATACATAAAATTGAAAATTAAAATGTGTAGAGCATAAAACTTTCAGATAAAAATATGTAGAATTTAAAAATTTTAAATAAAATAGATAAAGTTAGAAATTAAAAGATGTATTAAACTTGCAGATATAGAAATATGTAGAATTTGAAAATTTGAAAATTAGATAAAATTAAAATTAAAATATATATTAAACTTGCAGATAAAGAAATATGTAGAATTTGAAAATTTGAAAATTAGATAAAATTAAAATTAAAATATATATTAAACTTGCAGATAAAGAAATATGTAGAATTTGAAAATTTGAAAATTAGATAAAATTAAAATTAAAATATATATTAAACTTGCAGATATAGAAATATGTAGAATTTGAAATTTTAAACAAAATACATAAAACTGAAAAATATGATCTTAATACGTATTTAAAATCAGACAGCGGAGAAAAAATATGAAAAAAACACAAAACTTGTAAATAAAATGGATATTAGAAAATGTAACATGAAAATTGAGATTGAAATACATCAGCGGAGAAAAATTATGAAACAAAAACTTAAAAATTGTGAATAAAATGGATAAAACTAGAGAGTGGAACATAGTGATTAAAATACATGTTTCAGAAAAAAACATAGAAATATGTGGAATATAATAACTTGTTAATAAATATACAAAAACTGGGAAATTGGACCAAATTGACTTGTAAAATATATTTATTCAATTAGTATTTGTGTATTGTTAGGATGGGAGAGCCATTTTTTCTATAAAATTTTTAGAGCCTTTGAAGGAAGTGCTTTACAAAGCTACTTTGAGAAAAGGAATCCTTGAAGCCAGTACACAAATACAGACGTAATTAGGAGTCAAGTTGGAACTCAAGTGACGGATTTATGACGTTCCTTGAGTGTCTCTTGTCTCGAGGGACTCTTGAGATGCCTATAATATAAATATTACATCTCAAGAGTCCCTCGAGTCAAGAGAAACTCAAGGAACGTCCAAAAAGACGGCCCTCAATGTCGGGGTTAATACATTCATTAAGGGCAAGTTTGAATTCTTTTCTTTCTTTTTTTCGGAGGATGAAGCCCACATAGGTGTGAGACTTGTGCGTGGGTAATGAGTTGGATGATGGTGATTGATGAATGCAACCTACAGTTTTAGGTGGGTTCCCAACCATCCGCAAGTGATATTTTACAGCAGAGAACAGTGTCTTTTTGCTGGCCAATCTAATCGGTCACCGTTACAAACAGGACCTACGAGGACTTTGAATTCAAGGTCCAAGTTGTCCTCGAGAGAAAGAAACCTTGTCAGTTACACATACGGACCTAACTGCTTTCATTGAGGGTAAAGTTGGTACTGATTGACCTCTCTACAATAAAGAAAACAAAATGAAGTCTTACGGGATATTCAATCCCCGATTGAAGGTATTAACAACTTTTAAATTCTACAAAAAGAGATTTACAAGCATCCCTTGAGAAAAGTTAGCCTCAAGATCAGTTCATAAATACGGCTCTGCTTCAATTGAGGGTGAAGTTGGAACGAATTGGCCTCTCTCCACAACAAAGAAAACAAAATGGACGTCTTGAGGGATACACAATAATTGGATTAACGGTATAAAAAATTTTGATTTTCTACAGTAAATGACCTAAAATTGAGAAAAATTGAATTAAAATTGTAGAAAACTGAAACAAAATTGAATAAACTTGAAGTAAAACTTGAAATTAACTTGAGTAGCAATTGAAGTAAAACTTGAATTGAAGTAAACTTGAATTGAAGTAAAACTTGCATTGGAGTATCACTTGAATTAAAGTTAAACTTGAATTGAAGTAAAACTTGAATTGAAGTAACACATGAAGTGAAGTAGCACTTGAATTGAAGTAACACTTGAATTGAAGTAACACTTGAAATTAACTTGAGTAAGAACTGAAGTAAAACTTGAATTGAAGTAAAACATGAATTGAAGTAACACTTGAATTGAAGTAACACTTGAAATTAACTTGAGTAAGAACTGTAGTAACACTTGAATTGAAGTAAACTTGAATTGAAGTAAAACTTGAATTAATGTAAAACTTGAAGTAAAACTTGAAATTAACTTGAGTAAGAACTGAAGTAAAACTTGAATTGAAGTAAACTTGAATTGAAGTAAAACTTGAATTGAAGTAACACTTGAATTGAAGTAAAACTTGAAATTAACTCGAGTAAGAACTGAAGTAAAACTTGAATTGAAGTAAGACTTGAAATTAACTTGAGTAAGAAATGAAGTAAAACTTGAATTGAAGTAACACATGAAGTGAAAGTGAAGTAGCACTTGAATTAATGTAAAACTTGAAGTAAAACTTGAAATTAACTTGAGTAAGAACTGAAGTAAAACTTGAATTGATGTAAACTTGAATTGAAGTAAAACTTGAAATTAACTCGAGTAAGAACTGAAGTAAAACTTGAATTGAAGTAAAACTTGAATTGAAGTATCACTTGAATTGAAGTAACACTTGAAATTAACTTGAGTAAGAACTGAAGTAAAACTTGAATTGAAGTAAAACTTGAATTGAAGTAACACTTGAATTAAAGTAGAACTTGAAATTAACTTGAGTAAGAACTGAAGTAAACTTGAATTGAAGTAAAACTTGAAATTAACTTGAGTAAGAACTGAAGTAAAACTTGAATTGAAGTAAACTTGAATTGAAGTAACACTTGAATTGAAGTAAACATGAAATTAACTCGAGTAAGAACTGAAGTAGAACTTGAATTGAAGTAAAACATGAATTGAAGTAAAACTTGAATTGAAGTAGAACTTGAATTGAAGTAACAGTTGAATTGAAGTAACACTTATTGAAGTAACACTTGAATTGAAGTAAAACTTAAATTGAAGTAAAACTTGAATTGAAGTAACACTTGAATTAAAGTAAAACTTGAGGTAAAACTTGAAATTAACTTGAGTAAGAACTGAAGTAAAACTTGAATTGCAGTAAACTTGAATTGAAGTAAAACTTGAATTAATGTAACACTTGAATTAAAGTAAAACTTGAATTGAAGTGAAACTTGAAGCAAAACTGAGTAAACGATGTTTTAAAGAGAGAAATAAAATAATTTATTACTAGGAGAAAGATTTGAAGTAAAATTGATAACTTGAAATAAAACTTGAAAAATTTGAAATAATACAACAGTAGAATATTAGCACCATTTATGAAGAAAGTTTTCAAAACTTGAAAATAATTTTAAAATTAAAAAAAAGTTAATTTCTATCAATATTACTGGTTGATACTATATTTAAATAAATAATTTTTGAAAACAAAATAAAAGAAATAGAATGATTCTTGAAAGTCACTATTTTATACCAAAATTTTGTCCAACGTAGACACAAGTTCAGTAGAGTGCTTTCCTAGAGCAATCTAGACACTAGACCACTCTAGATTACAATTTAGACTAGTCTAGACCACTCTAGATTACAATTTAGACTAGTCTAGACCACTCTAGATAACAATTTAGACTAGTCTAGACCACTCTAGATTACAGTTTAGACTAGTCTAGACCACTATAGATTACAATTTAGACTAGTCTAGACCACTATAAATTACAATTTAGACTAGTCTAGACCACTCTAGATTACAATTTAGACTAGTCTAGACCACTCTAGATTACAATTTAGACTAGTCTAGACCACTATAGATTACAATTTAGACTAGTCTAGACCACTATAAATTACAATTTAGACTAGTCTAGACCACTCTAGATTACAATTTAGACAAGTCTAGACCACTATAGATTACAATTTAGACTAGTCTAGACCACTATAAATTACAATTTAGACTAGTCTAGACCACTCTAGATTAAAGTTTAGACTAGTCTGACCACTCTAGAAAGCGCTCTACCAAGTCACGTGTTCGGAAACCGAAACTTAATAGAGCGCTTCCTAGAGAGGTCTAGACTAGAGTAGATTGCAATCTAAAGTGGTCTAGAGTCTAGATTGCTCTTGAAAAGCACTTCCTAGAGAGGTCTAGACTAGAGTAGATTGCAATCTAGAGTCTAGATTTCTCTAGGAAAGCACTCTATTCAACGATGATTCCTAGAGAGGTTTTGTCTAGAGTAGATTGCAATCTAAAGTGGTCTAGTTTTTAGATTGCTCTAGGAAAGCACATCCTAGAGAGGTCTAGACTAGAGTAGATTGCAATCTAGAGTCTAGATTTCTCTAGAAAAGCACTCTATTCAACGATGGTTCCTAGAGAGGTTTTGTCTAGAGTAGATTGCAATCTAAAGTGGTCTAGAGTCTAGATTGCTCTTGGAAAGCACTTCCTAGAGAGGTCTAGACTAGAGTAGGTTGTAACCTAGAGTATAGATTTCTCTAGGAAAGCACTCTTCAACGATGGTTCCTAGAGAGGTCTAGACTACAGTAGATTGCAATCTAGAGTGGTCTAGAGTATAGATTGCTCTTGGAAAGCACTTCCTAGAGAGGTCTAGACTAGAGTAGGTTGTAACCTAGAGTATAGATTTCTCTAGAAAAGCACTCTATTCAACGATGGTTCCTAGAGAGGTTTTGTCTAGAGTAGATTGCAATCTAAAGTGGTCTAGTTTTTAGATTGCTCTAGGAAAGCACATCCTAGAGAGGTCTAGACTAGAGTAGATTGCAATAGAGTCTAGATTTCTCTAGGAAAGCACTCTATTCAACTAGTGTCTACATGTGAACTACTCAAAACATTCAACCAAATAAGTTCGTTAATTGACATATATATCTTCTTTCATATATACATCAACTTTAGACTATATTATTAACAATATTATATATAGTTATAAAGTTTCACAGTAGTCGATATACATATATATTATGTACTAGACAATATTATTAAAACTAGATTTTTTCAAATTATTAATTTCATCGTTCAACTTATCTGCTAATCTTGCACTTTGAATCCCTTAAAAGTTTATCTTTCATACAAGAAAGTTGCAATTTTTTTGTTTTCCAAGGTTGCACACTTGACTTTAGTCGTCTTTTTTAAAGTTTCTTAGGTTGGCAACACAGCTAAAATAATGTTATCAATTATAATGTATTGAGACATTTTTTTCGAAAAAAAGAATTTGTTTTGAAATTTCAAGCATTTATTATCGAAAAACGAGTAATGAAATTTTGGAAATTTGTAAATTTATGTTGGCAACCATGAATTATAAGAATTTTATCAATTATAATGTATTGACAGATATATCCAATTTTTATTAAAAAAAAAAAAAATACGGAAATTTAGTTGTTTTTATACTATATATAAAAAATGTTCAGTTTTATTAACTTTCAAAAATGTTTCATGAATTCCAAACTTTAGCTTACATTTGTCACAAAATAAATGTAGAAAAAATGTTTATCTACAATTACTACTTTTATAAAGTAAAGTAGAAATAATAGGTTCCAAAACGATGCCAATACAGCTTACTTTATTATTCCATGCCTTATCAAAGTAGTGTCACAATGACGCTATTCTAACACTACTGTCACCTTGTAGTAAAAGTGTCTAGAACCAATCAGAACGCAGGATCTACTCCTCAATAAGAGGGTCAGGAAGTGTTGTGAATACAGCTCACTTTATTATTCCATGCCTTATCAAATTAGTGTCATAATGAAGCTATTTCAACACTACTGTCACTTTTCAGAACCTACAGGAGTTTAAACCAATCAGAGCTCAGGATCTCCTGCTCAATAACAGGTTTCGGAAGTGTTGTGAATACAGCTCACTTTATTATTCCATGCCTTATCAAAGTAGTGTCATAATGAAGCTATTTGAACACTACTGTCACTTTTCAGTGCCTACTGGAGGAGTTAGGACCAATCTCAGAACTCAGGATCTCTTTAAAACAGTAAAAATCGATGTCAATACAGCTTACTTTATTCCATGTCTAATCAAAGTAGTGTCATAATGAAGCTATTTCAACACTACTGTCACTTTTCAGAACCTACAGGAGTTTAAACCAATCAGAGCTCAGGATCTCCTGCTCAATAACAGGTTTCGGAAGTGTTGTGAATACAGCTCACTTTATTATTCCATGCCTTATCAAAGTAGTGTCATAATGAAGCTATTTGAACACTACTGTCACTTTTCAGTACCTACAGGAGTCTCTAGACCAATCAGAAGTAGGGATCTCTTTAAAACAGTAAAAATCGATGTCAATACAGCTTACTTTATTCCATGTCTAATCAAATTAGTGTCATAATGAAGCTATTTCAACACTACTGTCACTCTTTTCAGTACCTACAGGAGTCTCTAGACCAATCAGAACTCAGGATCTCTTTAAAACAGTAAAAATCGATGTCAATACAGCTTACTTTATTCCATGTCTAATCAAACTAGAGTCATAATCAAGCTATTCTAACACTACTGTCACTCTACAGTTAGAAGAGTTTAGACCCATATCAGAGTTCAGGGTTTCTTCAAAGCAGTGTCAAAATTAATATTACTTTCAGTACAGAAGTCAGGATTTCTTCAAAACAGTGTCAAAATGAATGTTATGTCACACATCAGCTGATTTAAACATTTCAAAATCAAACTGGATTTCAAATCGCAACTGTTGGCAACAATAAACACGCATTCTTGGTTATGATATATTTGGTGCAAGTTATCTGATGCATTGGTAAGTTAAATCATAGATCAGGGAGCAAGGTTAGGTTAGGTTAGGTTAGGTTAGGTTCGTCTATGGTTACATTTAATTTAACCTAACCTAACCTAATTTATTGCTAGTTGTAGATGAAATATTGTAGGAAACAATTGTATTTTGTCCATAAGCCACTCGTGAGCTGTTTAGAACACCTAACCTAACTTACATATCTCATTTGTAGCTTAAAGACATTCACAATACAATCGTTGCAAAAAAAAAAATACTATTTCCCAACTATAATTGATAACATTTCTACAGTTTAACAGTGCTACCAACATAAGAAACTTTAAAAAAATTTACCGAAAGTTAGTGTCATACCTAACCTTCTCCTTCTACTAATCTACTAAATATATACAAACATTTTTATGTTTGAAAACAAAAAAAAATAAAATAACTTCACTAAATTATAACCGGTGAGTTGTAGGTAGAAATAATACAAATTAAAATACATTGGAGAAAATTAATTGAAATATAGTACACAAACAAAATCTACAACAAAAAAATAAGTGCATAATTTTGTTTTCAAAGCTAAAACTATAAAATTGTGTAACTTTATATATATATATGACAATGGAGCACAGTATTTGAAGTATATATATATTTATGTCAGCCTTTTGCAGTACAATATTATCGAAAATACATTGAAACAATAATCACTGATAATAATAAAATTAAGAAGCACTTTTACACAAGAGACAATAAATAATTTAAAAACTTAAACTTGTTCCTCTCCACAACTTGACCACAACTTTTTCCCTTACTCAGCACTTTTTTATAAATTTCCGCACACCTAAATATTATTATAGACGTACAATTTTTACAACAATCATCTACCGCTAAAATACACAAATATTATTAAATTTTTCAATTTTTTACAAAATTATTATTTTACTAACGGACGGTACAGTTTTGAAGACTGTCTTCAAATTTTTTAAATTTTATTTTAACCTCCAGAAAAACGCTATTTGAAAGATGATTCATCATCCGTACCACTTTTATACCAAGCTGCTATTATGTGAAAGCATATATGATTATATACGTTGTAGAATTCGTATGATCTATATATATATTTTTTTTTTGACTGATATATATATATATATATATATATTATATATATATATTGAATGGTGGAACATATACCAGATATATATATATATATATTATATGATATATATATATATATTATATATATATTATATTTATATATATATATCTTTATATATTATATAAAGATGGATCCTCCATCCACGCCATGTTATAATACCACTCAACTTGCCATAACTTGTTTTTTGAGGATGAAGCCCACATAGGTCTGAGACCTGTGCGTGGGTAATGAGTTGGATGATGTTGATTGAGAGATATACAGTTTTAAGTGGGTTCCGAACCACGGGGGAAGTGATTTCACAACAGTGTCTTTTCTGCTGGCCAATCTAATCGGTCACCGTTACAAACAGGTGCCTACCAGCTCGTAGCTTATCTCTATCTGATTGAACAGATACCTGCTACGGCTCACAGTTCCCTGATTACTGAGTTGGACCTACAGTTTTAGGTGGGTTCCAAACCACCCGCAAGTGATTTTACAACAGAGAACAGTGTCTTTTTTGATTACCAATCCAATCGGTCACCCTTTCAAAGAGCGGCCAGGAGTTGCGTAGCTTATCTGCAATTGAACAGATACCTGCTACGGCTCACGGCTATCACTTCCCTGATTGATGAGTTGGACCTACAGTTTTAGGTGTGTTCCAAACCACCCGCAAGTGATTTTACAACAGAGAACAGTGTATCATTTGCTGGCCAATCTAATCGGTCACCGTTACAAACAGGACCTACAAGAACGCAGCTTAACTATCTGATTGAACAGATACCTGCTACGGCTATCACTTCCCTAAATGGGTAAATTAGCTTTTTGAATTATAAAATACATCAGTGACTAGTATTTACCATTAATATTAACCTTGTTTTAGGTTATGTTTGAGTTATAGCAAGATGGCGCGTGTGTTTGAATGGAGATACCACTTTTATACATTTTATACTAGGTATATGTTTCACAATTCAAGATATATAGATCAAATAATAATGTATATATGATTTCACATAGCTGCTTGGTATGAAAGTGGTACGGATAAGGAACCATCATAATGATAGAACGTTTGTACAACTGGCGGTAAGAGTATTATTTGATGTAAACAACAAGAGGTGTAAAACTTGAAATAACTTTTGATTTAAATTTAAAATTGAGAGAATATTTTAAATTGAAACAATTTTAGAAGAGGATTTAAACAATTTAGAATTATCACTGATTAATAATAATAATAATCATTATAAAACAAAATTATTAAAAAATAGTTCTTTTCCAAATAAAAACAGACATAGACTTCACATCTCATCTTCAACAGCCAGTACAGTAGATAATTTTAAAATATGTAATATTTAAAAATATTGAGTGGAACCCAGAGGGAAATTTTCAATGCCCATGTTGGTAACATTGTTTGCAATAGGGAAAAATACTGGAGACTTTCAATGCTTGAAGTTTTTGAAAGAGTAAAAGCTGCCACAAAATCTATTCACCCAAGAAATTTGGTGTTAATCGGACCTAATCACCCAAGAAATTTGGTGTTATTCAAATTTTATCACCCAAGAAATTTTATGTTATTCGAATTTAATCACCCAAGAAATTTTGTGTTAATCAAACTCAATCACCCAGGAAATTTTGTGTTATTCGAATTTAATCACCCAAGAAATTTGGTGTTATTCAAATTTTATCACCCAAGAAATTTTGTGTTGTTCGAATTTAATCACCCAAGAAATTTTGTGTTAATCAGACCTAATCACCCAATAAATTTGGTGTTATTCAAATTTTATCACCCAATAAATTTGGTGTTAATCAAACTCAATCACCCAGGAAATTTTGTGTTATTCGAATTTAATCACCCAAGAAATTTTGTGTTAATCGGACCTATTAACCCAAGAAATTTGGTGTTAATCAGACCTAATCACCCAATAAATTTTGGATTATTCAAATTTAATCACCCAAGAAATTTTGTGTTGATCGAATTTAATCACCCAAGAAATTTTGTGTTAATTGGACCTATTAACCCAATAAATTAGGTGTTAATCAGATCTAATCACCCAATAAATTTTGTATTATTTGAATTTACTCACCCAAGAAATTTTGTGTTAATCAGATCTAATCACCCAATAAATTTTGGGTTAATCGAATTTAATCACCCAAGAAATTTGGTGTCAATCGAACCTAATCACCCAAGAAATTTTGTGTTAATCGAATTTAATCACCCAATAAATTTTGGATTATTCTAATTTAATCACCCAAGAAATTTTGTGTTAATCGAATTTAATCACCCAAAAAATTTGTGAAATCTACTTTTATGTATGTATCAAGTTCATGGCCGATTTCAACTGTAGGTGACTCTTCAGACCTCACCGTTATGTTTGGGTCCAAAGAGCGTGGTACTACACAAACGAGGAGTGAGTTAGGTTGCGATTACTTCCCTCCTTCACCACCCGAACAGAGTTATATCAGTATGCCAAGCCCCAAAACAAATTCTGAAGCTCCATGCTCAACAGTCCACTCCCACCTTTACACAGGGTCTGGCTGTAAGTCTAAACAACAAATTTCATGTTAAACTTATTTAATCACCCGAAAAATTTCATGTTAACCAAATCTGCTCACCCGAAAAATTTCATGACAACCAAATCTGCAAATTTCATGTCAACCAAATCTGCTCACCCGAAAAATTTCATGTTAACCAAATCTGCTCACCCGAAAAATTTCATGACAACCAAATCTGCAAATTTCATGTTAACCAAATCTGCTCACCCGAAAAATTTCATGACAACCAAATCTGCAAATTTCATGTCAACCAAATCTGCTCACCCGAAAAATTTCATGTTAACCAAATCTGCTCACCCGAAAAATTTCATGACAACCAAATCTGCAAATTTCATGTTAACCAAAATCTGCTCACCCAACAAATTTCATGTCAACCAAATCTGCTCACCCGATAAATTTTATGACAACCAAATCTGCTCACCCGATAAATTTTGTGACCGCTATTTTTTATGCACAGGGGAAAAATTTTGTGAAATTTTATCAACTCACAATTTTTTCTCAAAACAGCACCAATGAGTTTGTGGAAAACAAAAGCAAAAAAAAAAAAAAAAAAAAAATTAATCAACTGTAATTAAAAACCAAAACCTACTCGCAAACAAACCAGTCTTTCAAAATTTAAAAATCTCCACAATTATTATTATCAATTATTATTATTATTATTATTATTATTATTATTACTAACATACACACACACCTTTGTTATTACAATTATTATACTATACATTTTTTATAATTACAATAAGAATATATTATAATTATTAGGATGATAGGTGCTTGTACTCCTTTTTAAGTCTTTCCATTAACATTATCACGTTTATTCTTGTCTATTTTCATCAATTTTCTTTCATTTCACTTTCTTCTTCTTGTTTTTTTTCTCAATATTTCTCTCTTGTTTCGCTCACATTCTTTCAATATTGATGGTTGTTAATCGATAATTTTGAAATATTGGTTTGTAATTTTTAGAAATATTTATATGCTCAAAGTATTGATAACATTTTGTAAGTTTCAGAAAAACTGAATTTTCAAAATATTGATCTTGTTTTGTAATTTTTAAAAATATTGACGCTGATAGTTTGTAATTTTTATAAATATCAATGTTTTCAAAATATTGAAATTGTTTTGTAATTTTTAAAAATATTGACGCTGATAGTTTGTAATTTTTATAAATATCAATGTTTTCAAAATATTGAAATTGTTTTGTAATTTTTAAAAATATTGACGCTGATAGTTTGTAATTTTTATAAATATCAATGTTTTCAAAATATTGATATTGTTTTGTAATTTTTAAAAATATTGACGCTGATAGTTTGTAATTTTTATAAATATCAATGTTTTCAAAATATTGATATTGTTTTGTAATTTTTAAAAATATTGACGCTGATAGTTTGTAATTTTTATAAATATCAATGTTTTCAAAATATTGATATTGTTTTGTAATTTTTAAAAATATTGACGCTGATAGTTTGTAATTTTTATAAATATCAATGTTTTCAAAATATTGATATTGTTTTGTAATTTTTAAAAATATTGACGCTGATAGTTTGTAATTTTTATAAATATCAATGTTTTCAAAATATTGATATTGTTTTGTAATTTTTAAAAATATTGACGCTGATAGTTTGTAATTTTTAAAAATATCAACATTTTCAAAATATTGATATTGTTTTGCATTTTTCAAAAACATTGATACTTCCTAGACATTGATATCAATTTAATTTTTGGAAATATTGATACATTTGAAATATTGACATAATTTTACAACTTGACTCAATATTGGTCTCAATAGGTCAATAAGTTTTTAGCCAATCTTTGCTGGGAATTTTTCTATATTGATCTATTTATTGATGTTAATATTGATCAAATTTTATTGTATATTTAACAATAATTAGTTTTGATATCTCCTCTCTTTTTCACTTCAGTTAAATAGACACCAGAGTTTCAAAATTTTGGTTTTAACACAAATTTAGAAAACTTTTCAAAAAATGGGGAATTTTCAAAGTAATATGGACAAAATATTTCAAATTTTGAAACCATTTGACACTAATTTTTTCAAGATTGTGACATTTTTTAGAATTTTTCAAAAATGGGATATTTTTCAAGTAATATTTTAGCGACAAAATTTTGCAAATTTTGAAACCATTGGACAAGTTTCAAGATTTTGGTTTCAAAAAAATGTAGAATTTTTGGGATATTTTCAAAGTAATATTTCTGTAACAAAAAACTTCTGAAAAATTTTAACACCATTTGACATTGAATTTTCAAAATATTGACTGTAGCAAAAGTTTAGAATTTTTCAAAAGTGGGATATTTTTCAAGTAATATTTCAGGGACAAATTTATCATTAAAGAACCAAAATTTTTGCAATTTTGAAACCAAGTAGTTTCAAAATTTTGGTTTTAACAAAAATTTAGAACTTTTGGGATAACATCTAAGTAATATTTTAGGGACAAATTTCGAAAACGACACTAAATTTTCAAAATTTTGGTTTCAAAAAAATTTAGAACTTTTACAAATATTGAAACCGCACACTGACGCCAAAGCTCTCAACATTTTGATTTTCAACAGAAAAAATTCAAAATTTGACTCGGAAACATTCAATTTTGAAACTAAACACATCTACTTTATATAGAACATCAATATAGGTGAATTATACGATACAGATATAGTTATAATTAGTAATTGAAGAAGCACATATATATATACTAACAGCTAGTGACTACTAAGGCAGAAGTATATGATCAATTTTTTCTCTCTTTTACAGCATATAAATTGCATTTTATAACAAAAATTCAATTAATTAATTATTTTCCAATTGTATTCAATTAAAAAATGGCAGTGCAATAGTAACAATAGAAATTAAGACACTACTACAAGCTATAGCTAATAAATGTTGGAAAAATTAAATTTTTATAATTAAAAAATTGTTGGAAATTAAAATTTTTATAGGTAGAAATTTAAAAAAAAAAAAGGAAAAGGCAGTTTCGATGTGCTTATATCAATATTAATTGAAGTGTAATTTATTATGATATTAGGTTGACATCACATAAGGAAATAGAATGGATAAGAAAATTAACAATAAAATGAAAAGAAATTATGACCGCATTTAACAATTTTTTTTCCAAGTTGAAGAATTTCTGTCGCGAAATAAAAGAATCCTAATGTGCAAACGTCATCTACTGTAATCAATTTATGTAAATTTCTCAGTTTTATATTGAAGGAAACAGAAAAAATTTACAACAAAATAATAATAGAATATATTATAAAACAGTGGAAAATTTAAATTTCAAAACTGTTTAATTTCAAAATAAATCGTCAAAGTTTCTGGGGGATTGAAACACGAATTATTATTATTATTATTATTATTATTATTATTAATATCAAATTTGGCAGTAGTTTAACATACACTTTAGCTTTTTCTTCTACTTCTTCTTAATCTCTTTCTTACTTTTTAAACGTTTTTCAATTATCTTCTGCAATTTCTTTTCTTATATCCCATCCACCTTCAGTGGATTTAGGATTCAGTTTTTCAAAACCTCAACTTCAATTTTCAATTCCAATTTTTTTTTGTAAAAAAAACCCCCACAAATTAGTATTCTTGTGTGTAAATGTTTACGATAAAATTTTTAAATAAATATTAAATAAAAGAAATATATATATATATTTATCCCAATGCAACCTTCAAAACCTAAAGATATCCTGTAAGTTCTTGAAATTGTACCACATACAATAAACCCAAATTTTAAAAAGATTCTAAAAAACGCGATTTACTCCAATTTTTGAATTTTCTGTGAAAGCCCAATTTAGAAAAAAAATGGTTGTACCCCACTACTTTCACACAAAACAAAGCCTCAAATTTTTTTCGAAATTTATTCATTTAGGGCTGTATTTATGAACGTTGAGTGTCTCTTGTGACTCGAGTGACTCTTGAAATACCTTTATAAATACATAACATTACAAGAGTCTGTCGAGTCAAGACTCGAGTCAATAAAACAACATACATTTATGTACGTTCCTTCAGTGTCTCTTGACTCGAGTGACTCTTCCAATGACTAGTCACCCGAGTCAAGACTCCTTAAAATAAAACAACATACATCTATGTACGTTCCTTCAGTGTCTCTTGACTCGAGTGACTCTTCCAATGACTAGTCACTCGAGTCAAGACTCCTTAAAATAAAACAACATACATTTATGTACGTTCCTTCAGTGTCTCTTGAATCGAGTGACTCTTCCAATGACTAGTCACTCGAGTCAAGACTCGAGTCAATAAAACAACATACATTTATGTACGTTCCTTCAGTGTCTCTTGACTCGAGTGACTCTTCCAATGACTAGTCACTCGAGTCAAGACTCCTTAAAATAAAAACAACATACATCTATGTACGTTCCTTCAGTGTCTCTTGAATCGAGTGACTCTTCCAATGACTCCAGTCTTTTCAAGAGTCACTCGAGTCAAGAGACAGTGAGGCAACTTTAAAAAATAAGGGCCTAACTGTCAACTGATTTAGAAGTGTACAAACCGGGTTTCCCAAGTCATAGATCATAGGATATCATAAATCCATCATAGATCATAAGATATCATTGATAATCATATCATAGATCATAAACAATTATCATACAACAGATAAGATCTCAAATTTTTCCCCATAGTTGTCCCATTTATGTCACAGCTGTTACACAATTAAACCTCCCTATAACAAACTCCCAACTAACGAAGTCCCCTATGAAGAGTTGAGTACTAGAGAGGACAAAGAGTTCTAACTTTGCCCTTCATAAAGGCAATTAATCAAGCTGTGTATATAACGAACTTCCCATTAACAAAGTACTCCATATAACGAATTTTTATCGAGTTCGTTTCAAAGTCAATAGTGAAATCCTCTAGATAACCAATTTTTTTCAAGTACCTTGACATTGAAATCTAGGCAATATTACCTCTCATTAACGAATATGAACTCTTAATAACGAATTTTCTAGGTAAAGAATTTTTATCATGTTCGGTCCAAAGTCAATAGTGAAATCCTCTAGATACAATTTCTTACGCTGTAACTTGACATTGAAATCTAGGCAATATTACCTCTCATTAACGAATATGAACTCTCTATAACGAATTTTCAAGGTAAAGAATTTTTATCATGTTCGGTCCAAAGTCAATAGTGAAATCCTCTAGATACAATTTCTTACGCTGTAACTTGACATTGAAATCTAGGCAATATTACCTCTCATTAACGAATTTGAACTCTCTATAACGAATTTTCAAGGTAAAGAATTTTCATCATGTTTGGTCCAAAGTCAATAGCGAAATCCTCTAGATAACAATTTCTTATGATGTAACTTGACATTGAAATCTAGGCAATATTACCTCTCATTAACAAACGAACACCTCTCCATAACGAATTCAATGCCTGGATACTAGATTTCGTAAAACAGAGGTCAAAAAGCCAAACCCTCTACTTCAACTATTTAAAGGTGTACTTTCACATTGAACTTTGACATTGAAATATGAACAAGATCAACTTTCTTCAACAAATACGAAGTCTCTACAATGATCAACATTTGGTAAACAGAGATTCAACCGTAATATATATATTTATATAGAGCGCATATATACTTTTCCAAAGTTATATATTTCCTTACACTGAACTTTCATTGAAAGAAATCTACTAGAACAGTAGAGTATCATCAATGAAATCAGACTTAACAAACAACACTGAAACGCTAGTGTAGTTGGAGCCTTATGTGTAGATCATACAGGTGTTCTGTTGGCATAAAATATGACATCTATATATCATATTATATCAACAACAATGAGTTGATGATAACAGTCAAGTTGTCTATATATATGATATATATAGTTCTACAACAATTTTTTGTCAATATTAAGATCAAATATGTATATAGTTATACAAAATGGCTAGTGCTCGAGTTTTTTAAGAATTCCACTAATTATACTATATATATATATATATATGCCAATTCAAGTTTCAACAGTAAACCCCTCTTGAATATATCCCAAAAAACCATATTGAAATATATATATATATTTTTTCAATATTTTTTCCCGTGAAATATATATAGTTTACACACAATATAAACGTAATTATCAAGTACATTTCTGAATAAATAGTTGTTACACAATATCAGGCCGCCATTTTGAAAAATGGTAGTGTTGGCAGAAGATAGCTTCAGACCTCAACATTATGTTTTAGTTCAAAGAGCATACTTCACAATGTTGACATTTGTACAAAAGATCTGTTATACAATGACAGGCCACCATTTTGATAGATGGTGGTGTGTTACACAATATCAGACCACCATTTTGAGAGGTTACATGATATCAGGCCACCATTTTGAGTGTTTACACAACAGCCATTTTGAAAGATGGTGGAGGAAGATCTGCTATTTTGAATGGTTATACAATAGCACGCTGCCATTTTGAGGTTACAAAATGTCCGACCACTGTTTTGAGTGTTAACACAACAGCCATTTTGAAAGATGGAGGAAGATCTGCCATTTTGGGTGTTTACACAACAGCAGGCTGCCATTTTGAGTGGTTATACAATATCAGACCACCATTTTGAGTGGTTATACAATATCAGGCCGCCATTTTGAGTGGTTATACAATATCAGACCGCCATTTTGAGTGGTTATACAATATCAGACCACCATTTTGAGTGGTTATACACTATCAGGCTGCCATTTTGAGTGGTTATACAATATCACACCGCTATTTTGTTTGCAATGATGGGGAAAATCCTTCATTTTCGATGTTTACACAACAGCAGGCCGCCATCTTGTTGGTAATAGTGGAGAAATTTGCTTACTTTTAGGAAGCACTCGAAGTTGTAGAATTGTTATTATTCCTCTTGCTAGGTGGTTCCGGATCCACATCCCAAATCTCCATCAAGAAGTCAGGCAACTTTTTGTTATTCAGCTTAAGCGAAAAACACATTTCTGAGTTTTGGTTGCCCAGAGTGCGTAACTCGGTCAGAACTGACAGCAGTTTTGCAAAAATTGGTGACGATTTCGGCCTGATTCGGTTGTCAACATAGGATTTCAATGCTTCCAGGTAGATTTCCTGGATTTTCTCCACCTTCCAGGCTTCCAGAAGCTGGGGACGGTCTGGAATTACACGTGGAAACAATTAGAAACATGAATAAGATACACACAAAATAGGATATAATCATGAGAAAAACCAAACACACTTCTATAGATACACACAAAATAGGATATAATCATGAGAAAAACCAAACACACTTCTATAGAGGTCTTGCATTGATAGCAATTCAGTCTGCACTAGTTCATGTACTTTTGTTCGATAAATATTCCAATACACAGAATGCAGGCTAAAGAAATAAATAACTATTATCTACGACCACATCATAATGTATACATTACAGTTTCACAATTGATGCCAAAACAGCTGTCTTTTCGAAATGCTTTTTGAAACCCGTTGCGTAATGAGCTCATTATAGTACAGGTTCTACATTATAACACGGGTTCTGGACCAATCAGAAGCATTTATCAATATTGTAATTCAATATTGTGAAACTATCAGCTGATTTGATCAAACTGCTACACCAGCTGCTTTAACCTAACAATCTACTATAACTTCTCATATTTGAGATGAGAGGTTAGGTATCTCTGACAGTCACAGGTAAAATGAAATTGTTTTAATTAAATGTATACTAGTGGTCGTAGATAAAATAGTGTATGCAACGATTTTATTTGGCCATTAAAGCACTCGTGAGATATTTATAACACTGGCATTCGCTCGTGTTATAACTTACATCTAACTCGTGCCTTAATAAGGGTCAAAATAAAATCGTTGCATAAACTACTATTTCAAAATTCTTTCTTAGCATGCATCTAGAGCCCCCAATGGGACATCTGCACCAAATTTCAACTTAATTACCGATGTTGTTCTTGAGAAACGCTGATGAATGAGTCAGTGAATCAGGGGTATTTGGCTTTTATATAGATGAAAAACAAAAAGACCTAAGCAAATAATCATAACTATTTTATGTTTGTTAGCCTACCTAGCTTATTATTTGTCAGGTTGTCCATCTAAAAACGCATTGCAAGTTCGATATTGGAGCATTTCATGTGAGGGTTTCGGTAATTAGTATAATTATTATTAGGTACCATAATTACTACGAAGTTTTCCCGATATTTTTTTAAAATTCCATGACTTTTCTAGAATTTAAAAATTCCCTGATGCTAGTCACCCTGTTTTGGCTAGTGGCGTTCTTGTTGGCGGGAGCTTCGGTCCCAGAACCACTGTTACAGCACAATAACGGTTAATGTAAGTCAATAACAGCTAAAATCACCGGTTATCACTAGTCAATAACAGTTAAAATCACTGATTATCACTAATCAATAACAGTTAAAATCACTGATTATCACAAGACAATAACAGCTAAAATCACTGGTTATTACTAGTCAATAACAGTTAAAATCACTGATTATCACTAATCAATAACAGTTAAAATCACTGATTATCACAAGACAATAACAGCTAAAATCACCGGTTATCACTAGTCAATAACAGTTAAAATCACTGATTATCACTAATCAATAACAGTTAAAATCACTGATTATCACAAGACAATAACAGCTAAAATCACTGGTTATCACTAGTCAATAACAGTTAAAATCACTGATTATCACTAATCAATAACAGTTAAAATCACTGATTATCACTAGTCAATAACAGCTAAAATCACCGGTTATCACTAGTCAATAACAGTTAAAATCACTGATTATCACTAATAAATAACAGTTAAAATCACTGATTATCACAAGACAATAACAGCTAAAATCACCAGTTATCACTAGTCAATAACAGTTAAAATCACTGATTATCACTAATCAATAACAGTTAAAATCACTGATTATCACAAGACAATAACAGCTAAAATCACCAGTTATCACTAGTCAATAACAGTTAAAATCACTGATTATCACTAATAAATAACAGTTAAAATCACTGATTATCACAAGACAATAACAGCTAAAATCACCAGTTATCACTAGTCAATAACAGTTAAAATCACTGATTATCACTAATCAATAACAGTTAAAATTACTGATTATCACAAGACAATAACAGCTAAAATCACCGGTTATCACTAGTCAATAACAGTTAAAATCACTGATTATCACTAATCAATAACAGTTAAAATCACTGATTATCACAAGACAATAACAGCTAAAATCACCAGTTATCACTAGTCAATAACAGTTAAAATCACTGATTATCACTAATAAATAACAGTTAAAATCACTGATTATCACAAGACAATAACAGCTAAAATCACCAGTTATCACTAGTCAATAACAGTTAAAATCACTGATTATCACTAATCAATAACAGTTAAAATCACTGATTATCACAAGACAATAACAGCTAAAATCACCAGTTATCACTAGTCAATAACAGTTAAAATCACTGATTATCACTAATCAATAACAGTTAAAATCACTGATTATCACAAGACAATAACAGCTAAAATCACCGGTTATCACTAGTCAATAACAGTTAAAATCACTGATTATCACTAATCAATAACAGTTAAAATCACTGATTATCACTAGTCAATAACAGCTAAAATCACCGGTTATCACTAGATAAAACAGTGTCCGGACAGAAGCCACCATAGACAAATGCCACTATTTTTATGAGCAGGTATACTGGCAGTAGCCAATCAAAAGCCCTTCCTCTCTATTGTAATAAATTTGAGGTGGTTCAGTCACATCTAGCCAGGTTAGGTTAGGTTTGGTTATGCAGTTATGGCTGCGCTAGCAGTAGGTCGATCAAACTGTCAGTGGGTGGCAAATGTCCTGCTTTTGAAGAAAGTGGCATTTGTCTATAGTGGCTTCTGTCTAGAGATGGGTCGTACTAGGTTTTTCTGATACTAAGTATTCCGAGTACTAGTACGTTATAATACCTATTCCAAATACCTGTTCCAAAATACTAGGTAGTATTTTATATTAGCCAGTTTGCCAGAGTAGACGTACAAGAGAGTATCGTACTGCGGTACTGGTACTGTTTCTCACGTTAAATACAGCACGAATCTAATGATTGAGTTGCTAGCGAAATGAGATTACTAGTGTTAAATACAGCACGAATCTTTATTACTCGTGTTAAATAGAGCACGAATCTAATTATTGAGTTGCTCTCAAATGTGCTGTAGCGAAATGAGACGCGGACGGCAGGACCTTGGGACGCTTGAGTAACAAACTACTTTTTAGTAATTGTATACTCAAGTACTCAAGAAGTATTTCTACTGGAAAAGTACGCACGTACGCCATATGCAACCAAAGACAATCTAGACGCATGCGCCTACAATCAAGTATAGTGAATAGAGAGAGAGTGTTAGTGAGCGAGAAAGAGTGAGTGAGTAGTTGAATAGTTCTATAACGAGAAATGAGCTATTAATAGCTACTGCACAACTGCAAATTACAAAGCTTCACTCCCACTCCGTAAATTGGAGTGGGGACTTGAAGTCGCGTAGTTTACTAGTTTCTAGAAATACTCACAGATATCTGAGTATTTTGTACTTCAAATATTTATTTATTGTGACAAATTTACATCGAGTGTGGAGATGCAACAGACTCAAGTCCAAAACTGTTCCCTTCACAAATTTCGAATATGTTACATTGTCCAAAACATTGAGGTTACAACAGACTAGAAATTTAAGATATGCAGAAAACCTTCACTAGAAAAATAATAAAATGAATCTCTTCACTTGACTACTTGAATACTAGGTGCTAGTCCGTACGTTCAAATACTCAGTAAAAATACCTGTTCCAGTAAATACGCCTCATCTCTACTTCTGTCCCAGATTCGTTATCACTAGTCAATAACAGTTAAAATCACTGATTATCACTAATCAATAACAGTTAAAATCACTGATTATCACAAGACAATAACAGCTAAAATCACCGGTTGTCACTAGATAAAACAGTTAAAATCACTGGTTACTCACCCGAAAATATAACAATAGCAGTTAGCAGAGCGTACTCAGCATTGTCGACTTTCATGCGGTACATATGTCTGCAGAACTGTAACAGATCCTCAACTACATAGCCCATGCCAGCTAGTGTATAGGAGTCCCTCGTGTAGGGCTGGTTGTTCGCAAAAAGTATGGAATCGGTGTTCACGTCGTACTTGCGAGCAGTTCTTAGCATCATCACCTCGCTCGAACACGCCTGGAATTATGAAGAACACAATTAGAATTTGAAAAAATCAATTTATCTATTTCACTATATTTTAATCAATTATTTTCAAAATCATAATCAAAATCGTTTTATTGTAGAAACCTTTGAGGACATCAATGGTATTACAACAGTCATACAAGAGGATGTAATATGCATTACAGGAGGATGTTATATAAATATTACAAGAGTAAAAAAAATATAGCCCATCACAGAATAAGGGAAGTGATAGCCGCGAGCCGTAGCAGGTATCTGTTCAATCAGAGAGATAAGCTGTGTTCTCATAGGTCCTGTTTGTAACGGTGACCGATTAGATTGGCCAGCAAAAAAGACACCGTTCTCTGTTGGGAAATCACTTGCGGGTGGTTCGGAACCCAACTAAAACTGTAGGTCCAACTCATCAATCACCATCATCCAACTCATTACCCACGCACAGGTCTCAGACCTATGTGGGCTTCATCCCCAAAAAAAAAAAAAAAAATTACATAATAAATTACACAAACAAGTGAAATAAGTTACCATAGTGAATTGGATATGGCAGTCAAATAATATTTTTTTCCTGCAACTGCTCGTAAAGTAGTTCTTTATGCACTGAAAACTAATTGTAAAATACCTCTTTACTGCTCCGCAAACGGTAAAGTACTTTACGCTCGCCAGCTGTTTTCTTTACGCTTCTGTTTTGATTTTGATGCCTTCTCATTGGTGGATCATGGAATCCGTGAAATTCACATAACCTCAAAAAAGGCGAACGCTAACCAAATCCGCGCATGGTCTGTGATGTTACAAACTACAAGCTTTTATTGTGTTGGAATCCAGAACTGCAGTTTTAGGAAAAATATTGTATGCAATTCGCGCGTGAAGCTTCTTTATCGCTCTCGCAAAATTACTGCGCTCCGCTGTGCGTCGCGCAGTAAATGTTTTGGCTCGAGCGATAAAGTCGCGCTTCACGCTCTTAATACATAAATAACTATTTTCTTTTTTTTGGAGGATGAAGCCCACATAGGTCTGAGACCTGTGCGTGGGTAATGATTTGGATGATGGTGATTGATGAGTTGGACCTACAGTTTTAGGTGGGTTCCGAACCACCCGCAAGTGATTTTACAGCAGAGAACAATGTATTTTTTGCTGGCCAATCTAATCGGTCACCGTTACGAACAGGACCTACGAGAACGCAGCTTATCTCTATCTGATTGAACAGATACCTGCTACGGCTCGCGGCTATCACTTCCCTGATGATGATTAATGAGTTGGACCTACAGTTTTAGGTGGGTTCCGAACCACCCCCAAGTGATTTCACAGCAGAGAACAATGTCTTTTTTGCTGGCCAATCTAATCGGTCACCGTTACGAACGGGACCTACGAGAACGCAGCTTATCTATCTGATTGAACAGATACCTGTTTATGAACAGATATGATTAAACACAAGTAAAAAGTAACAGTCACACAACAACAATAATGATTTATAACAAAGAATAGATTACATTGACTAGACTTGTATGGTCATAGAATTTACAATTTCATAGAACTCTTGTAATTCATAACAAGGATTCAATAACAAGAAGTTTCTAATTGTCTTCAAAAATATGTGCAATGGCATGCCTCTAATATTCTCAGGTAATGCATTAAAAACTTTTACAGAGATATAATAGAATGCTTTTTGAGAATTAGCATAGTTGCAGAAATTTGAAACCAGATTGTTCCTTCCCCTGGTGTTATAACTATGGTACACACCTTGTTGAACATAGGAGCTATAATTCTCATTGACATAAACTAAACAGAATTAATTAATTTCGAATTCCTTTAATTGCTATTACTTTATACTGAAGACTTCCGCAATGGCGGATATTGACAACAGCATTGAACAGCTGATGGGAATCGATGAATGCTACTGTACAAAAATATCAGTCACCACCGGGAATCGAACCACGGACCTCTCAATTGCCGGTCGGGCGCCTTAACCACTAGACCATGGAGACCTTTCTGCACAGCAGCATTCATTTTTAACTTGGCCATATCGGCTCGTATCTCACAAGTTAGTTCGAAGTTACTGACAATTGAACCAACTGACAAATTTACTTGAACAGAATTTATTAATTTCGAGTTCCTTCAATTGCTATCAGTTTATACTGAAGACTTCCGCAATGGCGGATATTAACAACAGTATTTAATAGCTGATGGAAATCGATGAATGCTACTGTACAAAAATATCAGTCACCACCGGGTCTAGTGGTCTAGTGGTCCATGGTCTAGTGGTTAAGGCGCCCGACTGGCAATTGGGAGGTCCGTGGTTCGATTCCCGGTGGTGACTGATATTTTTGTACAGTAGCATTCATCGATTCCCATCAGATATTCAATGCTGTTGTCAATATCCGCCATTGCGGAAGTCTTCAGTATAAACTGATAGCAATTAAAGGAATTCGAAATTAATAAATTCTGTTCAATAACTCATACCATAAGATAAAAAACACTCTTCCAAATCAGTGACATTAGTACATCTTCTCTTAAAATCACCACAAAAAAAACACTTTAGAATTACACTTACTCAAGTATTCCAGAATGCAAGCCAACTTTTCTAAGAAGAGAGTAAAACATCGACTTCTATTGTCTGTGTTAGGTCTGTACAGTGACACTACAATTGTATTATAAACTTAAAAAACACTTTTGAATGGAAACTGACTCACGTTATGGCGTGACGGCCGTTTCGCTCTGTTGTCTAGAGCATCCGTCAGACGACCCACAGTACACTGATTCGAGGCATGAGTTTGAGGGTTATGTATGTTGGAATTTGTGAAGGGGTGGGGGGATGAGTAGGCGGGAGGTTTGAAATTGGGATTATTTTGTCAAATAGAGTATGTTAGAAGAAGTCACATACTCTATTTGACAAAATAATCCCAATTTCAAACCTCCCGCCTACTCATCCCCCCACCCCTTCACAAATTCCAACATACATAACCCTCAAACTCATGCCTCGAATCAGTGTACTGTGGGTCGTCTGACGGATGCTCTAGACAACAGAGCGAAACGGCCGTCACGCCATAACGTGAGTCAATTTCCATTCAAGTGTTTTTTAAGTTTATAATACATATTAGTGGAAACAAGATGGATCTTCAACATCACACTACAATTGTATATAATAATCCATTAATAATACTGCCGAAACTTCAATAACTACTGATAACTAATCATATTACTGATAACTTCAAGAGGTTTAAATGAAATCCCATTTTTAACATAGATTATTGGCCAGTTGCACAAAAGCCATTTTTTTTTTTATTGCTGATGATGCCCACATGAGTCCGAGACTTGTGCGTGGGTAATGAGGTGAATGATTACACATAGATGCCTGACGGTGGAGCGGGATTCGAACCCACGACCACTTGGACGACAGCAAGCTGAAGTTGCGACGCCCCAACCAACTGCGCCAAGCGGCCCGCCTAAATAAGGAGTTTAATAATGTCAGTTAGCTAACTGTCGTAAGTGTAATGGGTTTATTTCTGTTGCACGAACATCCATTAGTTATTGAAACAAAACAGAAGTTGACAAATTTCACTAAAATTTAATAATCGTAGTGAATTTTTAGAACTTCTGTTTTTGTTTCAATTATGGAGAGATTTCACAATATCAAAACCAGTTCTACTAATTTTATACATTAGTTAATTTTTGATGACCCGTTTGGGCACCAACTGGCAACACTGTAATTTGATCAAAAAAATTTTTTTTTTGTAGATTACGTCTTGCAGGCTCCAGTTAAGGAGTATAAGACAAGTCAGATTTACACTAGTCATATACACTAGATACCATAATTACTATATCAATTAGTTGGGGTGAGGCTTAATTTTGATGTGAAAGGAACTCTTGTACACTATAAAAAGCTAAACTAAATATTTTTTCAATTGTTTTTAAATATTTCTATATTTTGAAGACTCTTTAAAAACTGCGGTAGCTTGTTGTAGAGTTTCCTACCAATATAACTAGGTTTTTGTTTGAATAAGCTACTATTGTGACTCACCAAGTGATAATCCCTTCTGTATTATAATCGTGTACGTCAAGATTTTGGTTAATATCATTCGTTTTTACAACATATAAAGTAGCTTCATACACATATAAGCAGGGTACAGTTAGGAGACCAAGTCTGTTGAACAACGGCCTACATGAATCTAATCTATTTACTCTTTCCATACACCTAACCGCTTTCTATTGAATCTTAAACACCCTATCAAGATTTTGGTTAATATCACTCTTTTTTACAACATATAAAGTAGCTTCATACACATATAAGCAGGGTACAGTTAGGAGACCAAGTCTCTTGAACAACGGCCTACATGAATCTAATCTATTTACTCTTTCTATACACCTAACCGCTTTCTTTTGGATCTTAAACACCCTATCAAGGTTTTGTTTTGATGAATTACCCCATACTAAGATAGCATATTTAATATGTGACAGTAAGAGCCCATGGTAAGCTGTAAAAAGTAACTTTTTGTCATTCAATCTAGCGAGCTGTCGCAGGACAAATACCCCAGATGAAATTTTACAACATATTTTCTCAATGTATGGTGCCCAGGTCAATCTTCTATCCAACAAAACTCCTAGAAATGCAATGTTTTCTTCCTGGTCTAGTTGATTATCGTTTACAAACACGTTTCTAGCCCTATCTACATATTTGAATTATGTTTGTTTTTGACTTGAAGGTATTGACATTTTTTACTATTCATAGTCTACTTCAACTGATTTGAAAATTGGACAATGGACTGCACACCTATATGGGCACTTATTTCTAAATTATCTAGAATGGAATTGCTGAAAATGAGTGATGTATCATCTGCAAATAAGAGGGCTCTACCACTAATTAATTCTTTAGATAAACGGTTGACATATAACAAAAAAAGCAATGGACCTAGTATTGACCCCTGAGGCACTCCAGCTTGCACCTCTAATTTATTAGATTTATTCTTTACTATACTATTACCAACTACTGTAGTTAGTTCTACACATTGTTTTCTCCCAATAAGATATGATTCAAACCATTTCAGTTCAACCCCATTTACGCCTACATTTTGCAGTATTTCCAATACAGTTCTATGATTAACACAATCAAATGCCTTTGACAGATCTAAGAAGATTGCAGTAGCTCTATCACCTGAATCTATTATATCTATTAGTTTATCAACTAGAGAAACTATAGCTGTCTTTGTTGATCTCCCTTTCTGGAAGCCATGCTGTTCATCACAGATAAAGTTAGCCATAAAACAGTGCTACCAACCCACCTTGAGCAGTACAATTTGGTCCTCGCGTAGCAGCTTATCGAATCCTGGCAGCCGCTTGGCGAATTCGACAATCAACTGAACGGTGAGTATTGTGATTTCGGTGATGTGCCTGAACCGCATATCACTCTCTTCGTGCTCGTTTTGGGCCACCTAAATCAATCAATTATCAATCAATAAATTATTCAAATAAAAAAAGATTTCCAAGATTGCTTACAATTATAAACTTGTCATTCAAACTTGTCAATATATGAGAGGCAACAGGAAAACTTTTGACGCACTCCAGCTGTTTTTTCCTATATTTTACGGCTATAAGGAAGGCCTTATTATTCGTCAGCTGATTTTTCCGATCTAGTACGTGACAAATATATCAAAAGTAGCTACTTTCTACCAAGTGTAACAAAAGGTATTTTTCCTACAGTGACCAGAAAAAGTGCTTATTTTTGCACTAACTGTAGCATGCAAAATACTCCATTCCTGCACCAGTGCGGGAAAGTAAATTCCAGTGTGGGAATAGTATATTACGTTACAAGTGCGGCAAATGGTGTTTAACATATGAGTATGATAAGTTAACGCACGAGACGAAGTCGAGTGCGGTATTATCATACGAGTATGGTAAACATCTTCCCGGACGAGTTACGTACAATATTTTTCGTCATACAAGTCTAAAATAGCAGATAAGTTGAAATAAGAAACTATAAATCATTGTTATACAAACATAACCTCAACACACCAACTCAAGGTGAAATGTGGCAATAATGGTTCTAGATCAGCTGATCTAGCTTTCGACCAAATGGTTTTTCAGTGAAGTGGTAGCCACAACCACCCATAGAGTGCGGTAATAATCATTTGATGATTTTTACCACACAGTGTACGGTAATAATCATCAAATGACATCAGCTGCTTTTGATTTCTGTAAACAGCTGTTTACCACATTGATTGCTTGACTGGTAAACTGTCCATAACCTACAAGTATGACGAAATAGTTATTTATGTATTAAGAGCGTGAAGCGCGACTTTATCGCTCGAGCCAAAACATTTACTGCGCGACGCGTAGCGGAGCGCAGTAATTTTGCGAGAGCGATAAAGAAGCTTCACGCGCGAATTGCATACAATATTTTTCCTAAAACTGCAGTTCTGGATTCAAACACAATAAAAGCTTGTAGTTTGTATCACAGACCATGAGCGGATTTGGTTAGCGTACGCCATTTTTGAGGTTATGTGAATTTCACGGATTCCGTGATCCACCAATGAGAAGGCACCAAAATCAAAACAGAAGCGTAAAGAAAACAGCTGGCGAGCGTAAAGTACTTTACCGCTTGCTGAGCAGTAAAGAGGTATTTTACAATTAGTTTTCAGTACGTAAAGAACTACTTTACGAGCAGTTGTAGGAAAAGTACTTTTCCACACCCCAGATTTGCAACCTAACAACACAAAATAGTTAGCATGTAATATGCAGGTTCCCTATTCTGCATTCAAAAATAGGTTGGCTACTCTGCTTCAGTTGCAAAATAGTTGTTGTTGTTGAAATCGATTTGATTCGAAGATAGGTTATATGAGAAATTGTCATGTTATGTATGTCCTGTTTTGTTTTGTTTAAATTACTTTATACATTACGGCAGGAAAAATTTAATGTGTAATTCGAGTATTGTTTCTGGACTCAAGAAACTTTTTCACTCACCTTCAGCTCGTAAAAAAACTGTTTCTCTTGGTGCAGAAACCCCCATTTTGCACTCTAGTTACACAAATAGCTGTTCCCGCACTGGTACAGGAATAGAATATTTTGTGTGCTACAGTTAGTGCTAAAATAGACACTTTTTCTGGTCACTGTAGGAAGAAAATATACAGAATGTTTCGGAACTCTCTACCAATACTTCTAGGCAGTGTTTCTGGACCACGAACAAAAGTAAATATCGTAATAACAATTTTCTAAAATCCCCAGTTACTCACACAGCCGCCATTTTATTTTTTTATTCGAACACCTCTGAATGTATAATTTTGAAATTTTGCAAACAGCTTTATAACAATTAAAACAATCTTGAAAAAATTAATCAAAATTTTCCGACATCAAAAAACAAAATGGCGGCCATTTAAAATCTTTGAACAGGATTAAATTAATAATGGCTAATGATATCAAAATTTGACTGAAACAACTTTTATTAGATAATTTTATTGCAAATCCAACGATACCTCATTTTCCAAGATTGGCCAACAATTAACAGAGATATGCTACTCTTTAGGGTGTGCGGTGGTTGAGAACGGGTTGCAGTTTTTCGCTTCCAACCACCGTACACCCTAAAAAGTAGCATATCTCTGTTAATTGTTGGCCAATCTTGGAAAATGAGGTATCTTTGGATTTGCAATAAAATTATCTAAAAAACGTTATTCTAGTAAAATTTTGATATCATTAGCCATTATTAATTTAACCCTGTTCAAAGATTTATTTTAAATGGCCGCCATTTTGTTTTTTGATGTCGGAACATTTTGATTAATTTTTTTAAGATTGTTTTAACTGTTATAAAGCTGTTTGCAAAATTTCAAAATTATACATTCAGAGGTGTTCGAATAAAAAACAAAATGGCGGCTGTGTGAGTAACTGGGGATTTTAGAAAAATCGTTATTACGATATTTACTTTTGTTAGTGGTCCAGAAACACTGCCTAGGAGTATTGGTAGAGAGTTCCGAAACAATCTGTATATTAAATAATTGTATATTAAATAATTGAACACCCTGTATACGCAAACAATTGATTTGCTCACCTGACTGGGTAAATTCAAACACCCGATCCGTTTCAGATCCTCTTCGCTGGGATGCTCGAACTCGTTCTGAAAGTAGACCAGCCGGTGTATTAGCTCTTCCTGCTCGGTGGAAACGGGCTTGACGCCATTTTGGGGGGACAGGGACCTGCCGCCCCCCATCGAGCCGCCTCCACCGCCCCCACAGCCGCCATTATAGTTGCTGGCACCCGACAGCGTGTTGCCCGACTCCAGTTCCACACTGAAGTCGCACGTCTGAAGCCGCAACACAAGACAAAAAAGGGAGATTAGATAAAGATAAAATTAGTTAATTCAAGTAAATTTACTAAATATAATCGTAAAAATTTTTCCGATTAGATTGGCCAGCAAAAAGACACTGTTCTCTGCTGTAAAATCACTTGCGGGTGGTTGGGAACCCACCTAAAACTGTAGGTCCAACTCAGTAATCAGGGAAGTGATAGCTGTGAGCCGTAGCAGGTATCTGTTCAATCAGATAGAGATAAGCTGCGTTCTCATAGGTCCTGTTTGTAACGGTGACCGATTAGATTGGCCAGCAAAAAGACACTGTTCTCTGTTGTAAAATCACTTGTGGGTGGTTCGGAACCCACCTAAAACTGTAGGTCCAACTCATCAATCACTAACTCATTACCCACGCACAGGTCTCAGACTTATGTGGGCTTCATCTTCAGAAAAAAAATGGGGGAAAAATTGTGACTTATTAAAAAGCATATTATTAACAACATAAAAGATTTTTTTTGAGAAAAAGTTTGGATATTGACAATGTGATTTTATGTGAAGCATTTACGTAATAAGGGCGAAGTCTGGACAAAAATTCGTCCATTCAAACTTAACCTTGAGAGATAGATAGATAGATAGATAGATATAGATAGATAGATAGATAGATAGATAGATAGATAGATAGATACCGATAGATAGATAGATAGATAGATAGATAGATAGATAGATGGATGAATAAATAGATAGATAGATAGATAGATAGATGGATGAATAGATAGATAGATAGATAGATAGATGGATGAATAGATAGATAGATAGAGATAGATAGATAGATACAGTAGATAGAGATAGATAGATACAGTAGATAGATAGATAGAGAGAGAGAGAGAGAGAGAGAGAGAGAGAGAGAGAGAGAGAGAGAGAGAAATGCTTAAAAGATACACTTTAAAAACATCTGGTAGAAGAGAGAAAGAAGCAGGAAAGATTAGAGGAGAAAAAAAGAGATAAAATTACACCTTAAAACGTTGCAGAGAGAGAGAAAGGAGATTAGATAAAGAATAGATTGATGGTAGTCAACTGCTGGAGAGTAAGAGATTGAAGGATTGATTGATTCATTGATTTCTCTATTAATACAAATAATAATTTAACAACTACAAGTATAAAATACAGGCATTGCCTCAAGTATTATTACATAGAATATTACATAGAATATTAGTAGTCACTTATTATTATAAAAACATTAAATTATGACTGAAAATGAGATTATAAAAAACTTGGTGATTTGGCATTTGCATGAAAAGGCGAAGTTAGGGAAGATGATCTCTCTCTAAGGAGGAGGAGGAGGACGAGTAGGAGGAGGAGGAGGAGTAGGGGGAGGAGGAAGAGGAGGAGGAGAAGGAGAAGAATAAGGAGGAGGGGAGGAGGACTAGAAAAGTGAGGGGAGAGGGAGGAGGACTTGAAGAGTGAGGGGAGGAGGAGAAGGGAGAATAGAACAGGAAGGAGAGGAGGAGGAGGAGGTGGAGGAGGCGGAGTAGGGGGAGGAGGAGGAGGAGTAGGAGGAGAAGAACAAGAAGAATAAGGAGGAGGGGAGGAGGACTAGAAAAGTGAGGGGAGAGGGAGGAGGACTTGAAGAGTGAGGGGAGGAGGAGAAGGTGGAATAGAACAGGAAGGAGAGGGGGAGGACGCGGAGGACTAGAAGAGGAAAGGGGGACTACAGTAGAGAGGGTAGGGGGAGGTCTAAAATAGGATGGGGAGGGGGAGGACTAGAACAGGAAGGGGCGGGGGAGGATGAGGTCTAGAAGAGTATGGGGAGGGGGAGGAGGAGGACTAGAAGAGGATGTTGAGGGGGAGGACTAGAATAGAGAGAGTAGGGGGGGGAGGACTAGAAGAGGAAGGGGAGGGAGAGGAGGAGGACTAGAAGAGGAAGGGGAGGGGGAGGAGAACTAGAATAGAGAGGGGAGGGGGAGGAAGAGGAGAACTAGAAGAGGAATGAGAGGGGGAGGAGGGGGAGAAGGAGGACTAGAACAGGAAGGAGAGGGGGAGGAGGAGGTCTAGAAGAGTATGGGGAGGAGGAGGACTAGAAGAGGATGTTGAGGGGAAGGACTAGAATAGAGAGGATAGGGGGTGGAGGACTAGAAGAGGAAGGGGAGGGAGAGGAGGAGGACTAGAAGAGGAAGGGGAGGGGGAGGAGAACTAGAATAGAGATGGGAGGGGGAGGAAGAGGAGAACTAGAAGAGGAATGAGAGGGGGAGGAGGGGGACTAGAATATGAAGAGGATGGGGAGACGGAGGACTAGAACAGGAATGAGAGCGGGAGGAGGATGGCTAGAAGAGTATGGGGAGGAGGAGGAGGACTAGATGAGGAAGGGGGGTCTAGAGTAGAGAGGGTAGGGGGAGGAGGACTAGAAGAGGAAGGGGGAGGAGAACTAGAAGAGTATGGGGAGGGGGAGGAGGTATAGGATGGGGAAGAGGAGGAATCGAACAGGAAAGGTTGGGGGAGGAGGTGGAGGTCCAGAAGAGTATGGGGAGGGGGTGGTGGAGGACTAAAAGAGGAAGGGTGAGAGGAGGAGGACTATAAAAGGAAGGGGAGGGGGAGGAGGACTAGAATAGAGAGGGGAGGGGGAGAAAGAGGAGAACTAGAAGAGGAATGAGAGGGGGAGGAGGAGGTCTAGAAGAGTATGGGGAGGAGGAGGACTAGAGTTGAGAGGGTAGGGGGAGGAGGTCTAGAAGAGGATGGGGAAGTGGAGGAATAGAACTAGAATAGTGAGGGGAGGGGAGGAGGACTAGAATTGGAAGGGAAGGGGGAGGAGGAGGTGGAGGTGAAGGAGTAGAAGAGGAGGGGTAGGGTAGTAGGAGGTGATGTTGGAGGAGGTAGAAGAAGAAAGGAAAAATGTGAAGAAAGAGAGAGAAAAGAGAAGAATCTATCTTGTTTGTATTTAATTTTCTCTGCCAAAACCCATTTCATTCTAATTCCCGATTTCTCTCAGTCGTTGAGTGAATGATTGAGTAGCTATTGATCCAATAGACGGTCCTAAGGCTTGTTTCACACATACCAGGCAGCCGTTGTACTTAAGGCCCGTATTAGACTTGGTCACCAGGCGACGTCACCGGTGATCTGACTTGTTGGTGGGCACTAGCTCTTATGGCGCTTATTACATTAGGGTCACCGGTTAAAGTAACTAAAGGCACTGGAGTGGGGTAACTTGGGGTTGGCCAGTCTTGGTTACTTTACTGGTGACGTGGCTGGCTGCCCGTACAGTAACCGGTGACGTCACCTGGTGACCGAGTCTAATACGAGCCTAAAGGTTGTCACTGAGGGTCAGTTTATGTATATTGAAAACCTTGCAGAATCTTATTCTATTTGTATATTTAGTTTAAATTATTGGTAGTTCTATGCTCAGTCTCTCAGTAGTTTAGTAGTTAATTTAGTCGCTATTGATTTAATAAGCGGCCCTAAGGCTTGTTTCACACATACCCCCAACAGTGAAATAACCGGTGTTGTTTATTGCTCATGATGATGATGCCCACATTAGTCCGAGACTTGTGCGAGGGTAATGAGGTGAATGATTACACATAAATGCCTGACGGTGGAGCGGGATTCGAACCCACGACCACTTAAACGACAGCAAGCTGAAGTTGCGACGCCCCAACCAACTGCGCTAAGCGGCCCAGGGACATATACCCAGGGACATTGTATAATATGTCATATTTTACACTTACCCAATTTCTGAAATGATATAAATGATACAATTATGCTGGGTAAACAGCATCGGTTACCTGACTGTCGGGGGTATGTGTGAAACAAGCCTTCGGGCCGACTATTGAATCGATAGCTATACTGAATGATTGGGAAATCGAGCATAAAACTACTAATAATCTAAACTAAATATACACAAATAAAATGAGGTCCTGCAAAGTTTGCAAAAATTGACCCTCAGAGACAACCTTCAGGTACAACTAGAGTAGTAGGATATGTAGGAAACAAGCCTTAGGGCCGCCTATCGAATCAATAACTCGACTCAACGACTGAGGGAAATTGGACATCAGTCCACTATTCATTTAAACTAAAAGGTCTTATGCACTATAAGCCCGAATTTCTTAAAAATAAATTGAACAGTAGATTCTTAACCTAACCTAACCTAACCTAAAATAACATAACCTAACCTAACCCAAGACCAGGTTAGGTTAGGAATCTACTGTTCAATAACACGTTTTTTAAGAAATGCGGGCTTATAGTGCAAAAGACCCAAACTAAATATACACACAAAATTTAAAAATGAAAAAGTTCTTGCAAATTTTTCAAAAAAAAATATTTAAAAAACCATTGTATGAAACAAGCCTTAGAGCCGCTATTTAATCAATACCTATACTGAATAATTTTACTCAACAACTGACAACTAAATATAGGTACAAAATATAACAACTAATATACAAAATAACTAATATAAATATATATAAACAAAATAAAACAAATATAACAAAATATGACAACTAAATATACCTACACAAAATTACTAAATAACCTAACATAACATAACCTAACCTAACCTAACATAACCTAACTTAACATAACATAACCTAACCTAACATAACATAACGTAACCTAACCTAACATAACGTAACCTAACCTAACATAACGTAACCTAACCTAACCTAACATAACTTAACATAACCTAACCCAAGACCAGGTTAGGTTAGGAATCTGCTGTTCAATGACATATTTTTAAAAATGCAGGGTTATAGTGCAAAATATATTCTGCAAATATATATATATATATATATATATATTTTCTGTAACATTTTATTTCTTGTACATGATAGTTAAGTTGATCTAAGTATTTTTTTTTCTTTGTAACTTCTTGGTTTCTCTCCTAATAATTGATTGTTTTATAATTATTATTTTCTATCATGTATAATTTTTTTTCCTGTGTATTTTTTTTTTTTGCTTGTTTGTATTTGCGGAAATAAAGATTATTATTATTATTATTATTATTATTATTATTATTAAGACCCAAACTAAATACACACAAAATTAACAATAAAACAGATAATACTGAACATTTTTCAAAATTTCGAAATGTTTTTCGAAAAACTCACCCTCTGAGATTCGGGTTCAATTTTGAGCGCTTCGGGCGATCGACTCGTGGTGGAGTTAGGGCGGGTTTTGTCCTTCATGTCTCGTTTCTCTTTCCGTTTCACTGCACACTGGTATTCGGGAACGACACCTGAAAGCGGAACAAGCGATAAATTAGAGGTGGAAAGAGAACGCAAAACAAGATTTAAAAACTGTCAGGAAAACCTTCATTGACGATTTGATTCTTTCGTTTTAATATTTAATTTTTTTTTTGGAGGATGAAGCCCACATAGGTCTGAGACCTGTGCGTGGGTAATGAGTTGGATGATGGTGATTGATGAGTTGGATGATGGTGATTGATGAGTTGGACCTACAGTTTTAGGTGGGTTCCCAACCATCTGCAAGTGATTTTACAACAGAGAACAGAACCTTTTTTGCTGGGCAATCTAATCGGTCACCGTTACAAACAGGACCTACGAGAACGCAGCTTATCTATCTGATTGAACAGATACCTGCTACGGCTCGCGGCTATCACTTCCCCAAAGTTTATAAGCTTTATTATCATCATCATCATCACCACTCACCCGGTGGTTCGGAACCCACCTAAATTAGTAGGTCCCCCCCATAACATGGCTTCTAAAACGTCGAGGTGAAACTACTCCCCACCAATACAAACCATACGTTTACAGGGTGACTAGCAAAGTAAGCTACAAAAATTCCATGAATTTTACTTGATCTTTAATAACATTTTCCTACAACTGCTTGTAAAGTAGTTCTTTACGTACTGAAAACTAATTGTAAAATACCTCTTTACTGCTCAGCAAGCGGTAAAGTACTTTACGCTCGCCAGCTGTTTTCTTTACGCTTCTGTTTTGATTTTGATGCCTTCTCATTGGTGGATCACTGAATTTGTGAAATTCACATAACCTCAAAAATGGCGTACGCTAACCAAATCCGCGCACGGTCTGTGATGTTACAAACTACAAGCTTTTATTGTGTTGGAATCCATAACTTCAGTTGTAGGAAAAATATTGTATGTAATTCGCGCGTGAAGCTTCTTTATTGCTCTCGCAAAATTACTGCGCTCCGCTATGCGTCGCGCAGTAAATGTTTTGGCTCGAGCAATAAAGTCGCGCTTCACGCTCTTAATACATAAATAACTATTTCCTACAACTGCTCGTAAAGTCGTTCTTTATGTACTGAAAACTAATTGTAAAATACCTCTTTACTGCTCTGCAAGCGGTAATAGTATATTACGTTACAAGTGCGGGAAATGGTGTTTAACATACGAGTATGATAAGTTAACGCACGAGATGAAGTCGAGTGCGGTATTATCATACGAGTATGGTAAACATCTTCCCGGACGAGTTACGTACGATATTTTTCGTCATACAAGTCTAAAATAGCAGATAAGTTGAAATAAGAAACTATAAATCATTGTTATACAAACATAACCTCAACACACCAACTCAAGGTGAAATGTGGCAATAATGGTTCTAGATCAGCTGATCTAGCTTTCGACCAAATGGTTTTTCAGTGAAGTGGTAGCCACAACCACCCATAGAGTGCGGTAATAATCATTTGATGATTTTTACCACACAGTGTATGGTAATAATCATCAAATGACATCAGCTGCTTTTGATTTCTGTAAACAGCTGTTTACCACATTGATTGCTTGACTGGTAAACTGTCCATAACCTACAAGTATGACAAAAAGTACTTTTCCTACAACTGCTCGTAAAGTAGTTCTTTACGTACTGAAAACTAATTGTAAAATACCTCTTTAATGCTCAGCAAGCGGTAAAGTACTTTACGCTCGCCAGCTGTTTTCTTTACGCTTCTGTTTTGATTTTGATGTCTTCTCATTGGTGGATCACTGAATCCGTGAAATTCACATAACCTCAAAAAAGGCGAACGCTAACCAAATCCGCGCACGGTCTGTGATGTTACAAACTACAAGCTTTTATTGTGTTGGAATCCAGAACTGCAGTTTTAGGAAAAATATTGTATGCAATTCGCGCGTGAAGCTTTTTTATCGCTCTCGCAAAATTACTACGCTCCGCTACACGTCGCGCAGTAAATGTTTTGGCTCGAGCGATAAAGTCGCGCTTCACGCTCTTAATACATAAATAACTATTTTCAATGAGTCGTTCAATCGCCCTCACTCTTATAAGTGAGTCGTTCATTCGAACTAGTTCAAAAATGAGTCATCAGCAATGCTCGTGATCATCCACTACCATTGCTTGTTCAGCAGCTGAGCGCGCTCTCGCTCACTGAGCACTCATACACACACACACACAAAAATAAACAGCCTTGTATGTCTGGCGCCTCAATATGAATAATTCTCCGAATCTGAGTCATCAGTTTAATATTCCAGAGCACAGAGCTTAGTCAATGAGCTTTCTCAGCCAGCTTTAGTTGTAATTCGTTCAGCTCACATTTCAAAAAGCTCGTGGAGCTGAGAGAGGTGAGAAAGTGAGCAAGCTGTTGTTGTAGTTAGTTCACTTCACAGTTCAAAATGCTCGTTGAGTGGGGTGAGTGCTCTTGCAGGCCGCTGCACTGCTCTGCTAATTCAAGAAGCGCTCACTAGATGGTGTGTTGACTGTATTCCATAAAACACAAACGCAGTTCAAAAATGAACTACCTACTTTCTGAATGTGAACTACTAGTTCGTAGTTCATTTTAAAGAGTCAGTTACTTTGAACGACTCGCTCAATCTGGTCACATCTCTACTACCTAGCTTATCTGTCTGGTTGTCCATCTAAAAACGCATTTCAAGTTCGATATTGGAGCAATTTTTTTTTCAGACGATGAAGC
Source organism: Conomelus anceps (assembly GCA_948455865.1). NCBI lineage: Eukaryota > Metazoa > Arthropoda > Insecta > Hemiptera > Delphacidae > Conomelus > Conomelus anceps. The sequence goes on along the minus strand of OX418222.1, from coordinate 2,778,643 downwards.
CCACATGGGTCTGAGACCTGTGCGTGGGTAATGAGTTGTTTGTTTTGAGGATGAAGCCCACATAGGTCTGAGACCTGTGCGTGGGTAATGAGTTGGATGAAGGTGATTGATAAGTTGGACCTACAGTTTTAGGTGGGTTCCCAACCACCCGCAAGTGATTTTACAGCAGAGAACAGTGTCTTTTTTGCTGGCCAATCTAATTGGTCACCGTTACAAACAGGACCTACGAGAACGCAGCTTATCTCTATCTGATTGAACAGATACCTGCTACGGCTCACGGCTATCACTTCCCTTATTACTGAGTTGGACCTACAGTTTTAGGTGGGTTCCCAACCACCCGCAAGTGATTTTACAGCAGAGAACACACTCTTTTTTGCTGGCCAATCTAATTGGTCACCGTTACAAACAGGACCTACGAGAACGCAGCTTATCTCTATCTGATTGAACAGATACCTGCTACGGCTCACGGCTATCACTTCCCTGATTACTGAGTTGGACCTACAGTTTTAGGTGGGTTCCAAACCACCCGCAAGTAATTTTACAGCAGAGAACAGTGTCTTTTTGCTGGCCAATCTAATCGGTCACCGTTACAAATAGGACCAACGAGAACTCAGCTTATCTATCCGATTGAACAGATACCTGCTAAGGCTCGCGGCTATCACTTCCCTTATTACTGAGTTGGACCTACAGTTTTAGGTGGGTTCCAAACCACCCGCAAGTGATATTTTACAGCAGAGAACAGTGACTAATTACTTAACAATTTGAAAAACAAGGATAATCTCAACCAAACCAATACAATCTAAAAATAGACATTCTCTTCCAAAACAAATAGCAAATGTCTAAATCTAAACGTCTAATCTAAAAACAATCTAACTTCAAATTCTTGTTTACAGCTCTGTAATATTCCGAGCTTTGAAATTTCTACTGTTTTACTATAATTGTTACTATTACTATATTATTAATATTATTATTATTATTATTATTATGACTGTATCATCAACATCTTCATCATCATTATTTTGAAAGGCACCTCTCAAATAACAATAACTGTACAACGGATTAAAGACTTAATATTTCAGAAAATATCTGGAAGGCAAACTAATTAAATAGGAGAGAATAACAAAATGTTTGAGCTTAAAACAAAACAACTAAATGAGGCTAACGCAAATTGGAACGGAGATACTACGTGACTTTTTGTGACACATATAAATAGATGGTACTACCCACATAGAAGCGAGGTGTGGTCTAATTCATCACTGATGATTTACTTTATCAATTGGACATCATTCTTGTTAATTTTCTTAAGTTTTGTTCATTTTTTTGTGCTTTTTGTCCCAATTTGTATTCTCAATTATTAGAAGGAGCTACTACGTGACTTTTTTAAAAGCATATAAATAGATTGTACTACCCACATAGAAGCGAGGTGTGGTCCAATTCATTACTGGTGATTTACTTAATTAAATGGACATCCATCATTCTTGTTAATTTTTTTCAATTTTGTTCATTTTTTATGCTTTTTGTCCCAATTTGTATTCTCAATTATTAGAAGGAGATACTACGTGACTTCTTTAAAAGCATATAAATAGATGGTACTACCCACATAGAAGCGAGGTGTGGTCCAATTCATTACTGGTGATTTACTTAATTAATTGGACCATTATTCTAGTTAATTTTTTTCAATTTTGTTCATTTTTTTGTGCTTTTTGTCCCAATTTGTATTCTCAATTATTAGAAGGAGCCACTACGTGACTTTTTTAAAAGCATATAAATAGATGGTACTGCCCATATAGAAGCGAGGTGTGGTCTAATTCATTACTGTTGATTTACTTAATTAATTGGACATCATTCTTGTTTATTTTCTTAAATTTTGTTCATTTTTTCATGCTTTTAGTCCGAATTTGTATTCTCAATTATTAGAAGGAGAAGTCACTACGTGACTTTTTGTGAAGCATAGAAATAGATGGTACTACCCAGATAGAAGCGAGGTGTGGTCCAATTCATTACTGGTGATTTACTTAATTAATTTTTTTTTTTTTTGAGGATGAAGCCCACATAGGTCTGAGACCTGTGCGTGGGTAATGAGTTGGATGATGGTGATTGATGAGTTGGACCTACAGTTTTAGGTGGGTTCCCAACCACCCGCAAGTGATTTCACAGCAGAGAACATTATTCTAGTTTATTTTTTTAATTTTGTTCATTTTTTTGAGCTTTTTGTTCCAATTTGTATTCTCAATTATTAGGAGATAAACACATCATCCAACTACATTTTTTTTTTTGTAGATTACGTCTTGGAGACTCCAGTTAAGGAGTATAAGACAAGTCAGATCAACAATATTATACACTAGATACCATAATTACTTCAATTAGTTGAGGTGAGGCTTAATTTTGATGTGAAAGGAACTCTTGTACACTATAAAAAGCTAAACTAAATATTTTTTCAATTGTTTTTTAAATATTTCTATATTTTCAAGACTCTTCAAAAACTGCGGTAGCTTGTTGTAGAATTTCCTACCAATATAACTAGGTTTTTGTTTGAATAAGCTTCTATTTTGACTCACCAAGTGATAATCTCCTCGGCTTCTTGTATTATAATCATGTACATCAAGATTTTGGTTAATATCATTCGTTTTTACATATAAAGTAGCTTCATACACATATAAGCAGGGTACAGTTAGGAGACCAAGTCTGTTGAACAACGGCCTACATGAATCTAATCTATTCACTATTTTCATACTCCTAACCATTTTCTTTTGCATCTTAAACACCCTACCGCAAAAGATTTTACCCTGAATTGGACGATGATGATTGAACCAACAGTTTAGGTGGACTCCCAACCACCGAGAAGTGATTTTGAAGCAGAGAACAGAGTCCTTCTTGCTGCCCAATCTAATCGGTCACCATTTATTGCAAGAGAATATATTATCATATAATAAACTATATTTGGATAACAAGAATATGGTTAATATCACTCTTTTTTACAACATATAAAATAGCTTCATACACATATAAATAGGGTACAGTTAGGTATGTTGTAGCGTATAGGACTCTGTCCATTAGCCCAAACCCCAAGCAAACCAATAGAAATGAATAGCAACACACCTCGCTTCTATATGAAGTGTACCATCTATTTATATACTTCACAAAAAGTCACTAAGAAAACCACACCTCGCTTCTGTATGAACTGTACCATCTATCTCTATACTTCACAAAAAGTCACTACAAAAACGGAGACTGGAATGAATAATTTTATATTAAAAGGGGTTTAGCTAGAAAACAACACCTTGCTCCTATTTGAACTGTACCATCTAATTCTCTACTTCACAAAAAGTCACTACAAAAACCACACCTCGCTTCTATGTGAAATGTACCATCTATTTATATACAACACAAAAAGTCATTAAGAAAAGCACACCTCGCTTGTATGTAAACTGTACCATCTTTTTCTATACTTCACAAAAAGTCACTACGAAAATCACACCTCGCTTCTATGTGAACTGTACTATCTATTTCCATACTTCACAAAAAGTCACCAAGAAAACCAAACCTCGCTTCTATGTGAACAATACTATATATTTCCATACTTCACAAAAAGTCACCAAGAAAACCACACCTCGCTTCTATGTGAACTGTACCATCTATTTGTATACTTCACAAAAGGTCACTCCTTTAACGGAGACTTTTGGAATGAATAATTTTAGACTAAAAAGTAATTAGCTAGAGCAGTCTACGTACATTCTGGCCTCATGCCGACACTGAGACACTTTTTTAGACGACACTCCTGACATTTGCGCCTCATGTACATATCTATTTCACAATGGTTGCCGTACTTGCACTGGTAGACCGCATTCTTCGTTATGCTGCGTCTGAAAAAACCTGCAACAAAAGTAATTTCAATTATAAATTACTAATTATCAATATAATCTTTAATTAACTATTGAATAGCTCTGACAGCAGACCTAAGGCCGGATTCACACGAGCTACAATCGCACGATTGTAGACAGAACAATTATTAAGTCGGGCAAGCAATATTATGGATATAGTAGTTTATGCAACGATTTTATTTTGACCCCTATTAAGGCACGAGTTAGATGTAAGTTATAACACGAGCGAATGCGAGTGTTATAAATATCTCACGAGTGCTTTAATGGCCAAATAAAATCGTTGCATACACTATTTTATCTACGACCACTAGTATACATTTAATTAAAACAATTTCATTTTACCTGTGACTGTCAGAGATACCTAACCTCTCATCTCAAATACGAGAAGTTAAAGTAGATTGTTAGGTTAAAGCAGCTGGTGTAGCAGTTTGATCAAATCAGCTGATAGTTTCACAATATTGAATTACGATATTGATTCCATCAAAAATGCTTCTGATTGGTCCAAAACCCGTGTTATAATGTAGAACCTGTACTATAATGAGCTCATTATGCAACGGGTTTCAAAAAGCATTTCGAAAAGACAGCAGCTGTTTTGGCATCAATTGTGAAACTGTAATGTATACATTATGACATGGTCGTAGATAGATATTTAAAACTTGGTTCAAAGTCTAGAAGCCCTTCAAAACACATCGTACTTTAAAAGTAAGACATAAATTGATAAATAATAAATTTAAAAATCTGTACAATAACTAAATAAAACGTAATTCCGAGTCTAGAAGCCGTGCAAAACACATCGTAAACAAAAAAAAAAAAAAAAAAAGACAAAAAATTAAAATAAAAAAAATTGAATTTAAATACAATTCAAATAAAATTAAATTTATATACAAATTTTAATTAAATTTCAATACACTACCTTTACACCCTTCACAGGTGAGTGCGTTATAGTGATAGCCCGACGCACGGTCGCCACAGACAAGACACAACTCCTCCTGCTGCCTGGGAACGGGCCCCTTTTTCTTTTTGGCCAAGTCTGCGGCGTCCATGGGGCCCCCCCCTCCGTGGGGTGTGCCGCCCCCCCCACCGCCGCCCCCATATCCGTTCAGCGAACTGGGCGGCGAAAGGTCTTCGCGACCTGTACGAACAAAGAGAAAATAGAAATTTGAAATTAAACTATGAAAATTTTCATCACTGTTGTAGCAGTAGTAGTAGTTTGTGCAACGATTGTATTATGACTGCCTAAAAGCAGAAGTAGATTATAGTTACGAGTTATTATAGATATTATTATTATTATAGAAACGAGTAGAAAAATAATGATATCGTGTGTGTGACATGAATGGTATAGGTCAGAGTTAGGTTAGGTTAGGTTAGGATAGGTTAGGTTAGGTTGGGATAGGTTAGGTTAGGTTAGGTTAGGATAGGATAGGTTAGGTTAGGTTAGGATAGGTTAGGTTAGGATAGGTTAGGTTATTTTTTAGTTATTTTTAGGACTCCTAAAGTAAAAGAAAAAACTTCTCAGGCACTTCCCTTCTATTTAGGGCCTTTTTCGAGATTTCAATATTCTTTATGAGAAGAGAATAATGATGATGATGATGAATAAAGAGAAAGATGAGAAGAAGAAGAAAAGAAAGAGAAAAAGTAGCAGAACGTGGAGGAGAAGAAGACGAAGAAGAACGTGGAGGAGAAGAAGACGAAGAAGTAGAAGGAGGAGAAGTAAAAGAGAAATATGATGTAGAATGGGGAAAAGGAGAAGAGGAAGAAGATAGAGAAGAAGAGGTAGAAGAAGGAGAAGAAGAAAGAAGACGATGAAGAAGAAAAGTGAAAGAAAAAGAAGAAGAAGAGGAGGAAGCCCCCAACATCTTCCTTCTCTTTCTCCTCCTCATCCTCTTCTTCCTTCTACCCCGCCTCCACCTCCCCCTTTTCCATCCTTCTCAATTATTTTATCCTTTTCCTTTCGTCTATCCACTCTCTCTCTCTCCTGCATCCTGTCCCGAGGCCTCAAGTCATGACCTTCACTTTTCTGCTTCCTTCCTCTTTTTCTTCTTCTTCTTCTTAAACAACTCTACCATCACAAATTGCACAATCATCATCATCATCATCATCATCATCATCATCATCATCGTCTTCAGCTAGCCGCCTCACCGGTTTCCTTTTTTGTACGAATCACTTTTCCAGCTCCTTCCTTCTTCCTTTCCTTTCGCTTGCATCCTTTTCTTCTTCTCCTTCTTCTACTCTCTTCTCCTTCTTCTTCTGCTTCTTTTCTACCGGTCGCTGGAGTAGGCAAAGTATTTTGATTTTTTTTTCCTTTCACTGCTAAACTGCTAGACTGCTCAAAGACCTAGAGGTACAACGCCAACATACTTATTTTTCTTCTTCTTCTTCTGCCATCTTTATCCTCTTCTTCTTCCTCTTCCTCCCTCCTCTGCCATCTTCTTCTTCTTCTTCTGACGTACCTCCTGTCTTCCACCTCTAGACCAAACACTCTTTCTCTTCGTCTTTTTCTACTCCTTCTTCTTATTTAATTTTTCTTCTCCTCCTACTTCTTCTTCCTTTCCTACTTTTTCTTCGTCATCGTCTACTCCATCATCATCTTCTTCCATTTTCTCCTCCTCCTCCTCCTCCTCCTCCTCCTCCTCCTCCTCCTCCACCAACATCTCTTTCTCTTGTTTTCCTCTTCATCATCTCCTTCTCTTTCTACTCTTTTCCTTGGTTATCAGATTTTTCTCTTACACCTCCTCCTCCACCACCCCCTCCTCGTCTTCATTACCCTGCTTATCCTCATTCTCCTCCTCCTTCTTCTTCTCCTCTTCAATTTTCTCCTCCTCCTCCTATTCCTTCTCTTCAATTTTCTCCTCCGTCTTCTCTTCAATTTTCTCCTCCGTCTTCTCTTCAATTTTCTCCTCCGTCTTCTCTTCTATTCCTCCTCCTCCGTCTTCTCTTCTATTCCTCCTCCTCCTCCTTCTTCTATTCAATTTTATCCTCCTCCTCCGTCTTCTCTTCTATTCCTCCTCCTCCGTCTTCTCTTCTATTCCTCCTCCTCCTCCTCCTCCTCCTCCTCCTATTTCTATTCAATTTTACTCCTCCTCCTCCTCCTCTTTCTCATTCTTCTCCTCCTTCCCCTTCTGCTTCACTCCTCCTCCTTCTCACCAATTTTCTCCTCCTCCTCCGTCTTCTCTTCTATTCCTCCTCCTCCTCCGTCTTCACTTCTATTCCTCCTCCTCCTCCTCCTCCGTCTGCTCTTCTATTCCTCCTCCTCCTCCGTCTTCTCTTCTATTCCTCCTCCTCCTCCTTCTTCTATTCAATTTTCTCCTCCTCCTCCTCCTCCTCTTTCTCATTCTTCTCCTCCTTCCCCTTCTGCTTCACTCCTCCTCCTTCTCTCCAATTTTCTCCTCCTCCTCCGTCTTCTCTTCTATTCCTCCTCCTCCGTCTTCTCTTCTATTCCTCCTCCTCCTCCTCCGTCTTCTCTTCTATTCCTCCTCCTCCTCCGTCTTCTCTTCTATTCCTCCTCCTCCTCCTTCTTCTATTTAATTTTCTCCTCCTCCTCCTCCTCTTTCTCATTCTTCTTCTCCTTCCCCTTCTGCTTCACTCCTACTCCTTCTCTCCAATTTTCTCCTCCTCCTCCGTCTTCTCTTCTATTCCTCCTCCTCCTCCTTCTTCTATTCAATTTTCTCCTCTTCCTCGTCCTCCGTCTTCTCTTCTATTCCTCCTCCTCCTCCGTCTTCTCTTCTATTCCTTCTCCTCCTCAGTCTTCTCTTCTATTTCTCCTCCTCCTCTTTCTTCTATTCAATTTTCTCGTCCTCCTCCTCCTCCTCCTCTTTCTCATTCTTCTCCTCCTTCCCCTTCTGCTTCACTCCTCCTCCTTCTCTCCAATTTTCTCCTCCTCCTCCAACTCCTCCGTCTTCTCTTCTATTCCTCCTCCTCCTCCGTCTTCTTTTCTATTCCTCCTCCTCCTCCTCACCTCATCATCCTTCTCCTTCACTCCTCTTCCCTCTTCTACCCACTACAACTTTGTCACCATCCTCTAAAATCCCTGCCTCATGCCTCTGCTCTCAACAATGGCCACATACTTGAAAAGGTCACACTGACCCCCAATCTCTGACCTTGACCTTTTCAATCTATTTTTATCCACTCTTTTTGTGTGAGTGTGTTCTGTTTATAAGTCTGTGTATGCATGTATGTGTGTTTGTGTGTCTGTGCATGATGTATATATATGTATAAGGTATAGGCCTATACAGAGTGATTTCCAAGTATGGAATCGGCTTTATATTGCGTAACTGAGACGTTCTTGGCGAAAGAAGCTCTTACTTTTGCAACTTACTGCTGGTTTTGATTTTTTGGTCCGCCATCTTGGATCCGCCATATTGGTATAACTAAGTTGAAACAGTGGTAAGACTTGCTAATCAAAAAAAATTTGATTAATTTTTTTTTAATTCTTCTAAAGCTGTTTGCAAAATTTCGAAATTATACATTCAGAGGTGTTCAAATAAAAAAATAATGAGTGAAAATACAAAATGGCGGCTGTGTGAGTAGCTGGGGATTTTAGTAAAATTTTATTAGGATATTTACTTTTGTTAGTGGTCCAGAAACACTGCCTAGAAGTATTGGTAGAGAGTTCTGAAACACTCTGTATAGAAATGTGTGTGCGCTTTTGTGTCTGTATATATATATATAGATGTGTGGGCGTGCGTTATTTAATAGTAGTTTATGCAACGATTTTATTTTGACCCTTATTAAGGCACGAGTTAGATGTAAGTTATAACACGAGCGAATGCGAGTGTTATAAATATCTCACGAGTGCTTTAATGGCCAAATAAAATCGTTGCATACACTATTTTATCTACGACCACTAGTATACATTCAATTAAAACAATTTCATTTCACCTGTGACTGTCAGAGATACCTAACCTCTCATCTCAAATACGAGAAGTTATAGTAGATTGTTAGGTTAAAGCAGCTGGTGTAGCAGTTTGATCAAATCAGCTGATAGTTTCACAATATTGAATTACGATATTGATTCCATCAAAAATGCTTCTGATTGGTCCAAAACCCGTGTTATAATGTAGAACCTGTACTATAATGAGCTCATTATGCAACGGGTTTCAAAAAGCATTTCGAAAAGACAGCAGCTGTTTTGGCATCAATTGTGAAACTGTAATGTATACATTATGACATGGTCGTAGATAAATAATTTAAATAATACATTTCTCTACACAGTGAGCTGCTTTTTAATGTTCAAATTTCGACGACCTATCTATTCAAATGAGTGTACACATCCTAATAAATACACAAATCCTAATAATAATCCTACAAAAGTACACGTGTAAATGAAACTCCAGCTATGACCTTGGCCGCAATAGAAGGACACGTGTACTCCACGTGGCATTGATGAGGTCTTCTCTCTCACACACTCGCTCTCACTCACTATATATCTCTCACTATCTAACACTCTCTCTTTTAAATTACTTCTTCCTCCCATTATCGCTTACACTCACTCTCTTTAGATCTCACACTTTTTCTCTCTCCTCTCTCTCACTCCCTTTTTCTCACCCTCGCCCTTTCCCTCTTCCCCTCTCTCTCCTCTCTCTCACTCCCTTTTTCTCACCCTCGCCCTTTCCCTCTTCCCCTCTCTCTCTATCATCTCTTTCACTCCTCTATATCTATCTTCCTTTTCTTTTCTTTTAACGCAATCAAATTGTAAATTTTCAACATTAATTTTTCTAATTTGAATCATATTTTGTTCTTAAACACTACAGAATATTCTTTACTTCAAATTACATTTATTTATTTATTTTTTTTTGAGGCTGAAGCCCACAGGTCTGAGACCTGTGCGTGGGTAATGAGTTGGATGATGGTGATTGATGAGTTGGACCTACAGTTTTAGGTGGGTTCCAAACCATCCGCAAGTGATACTACAGCAGAGAACAGTGTCTTTTTGTTGGCCAATCTAATCGGTCATCGTTACAAACAGGACCTACGAGAACGCAGCTTATCTCTATCTGATTGAACAGATACCTGCTACGGCTCACGGCTATCACTTCTCTGATTACTGAGTTGGACCTACAGTTTTATGTGGGTTCCGAACCACCCGCAAGTGATTTTACAGCAGAGAACAGTGTCTTTATTGCTGGCCTATCTAATCGGTCATCGTTACAAACAGGACCTACGAGAACGCAGCTTATCTCTATCTGATTGAACAGATACCTGCTACGGCTCACGGCTATCACTTCTCTGATTACTGAGTTGGACCTACAGTTTTATGTGGGTTCCGAACCATCCGCAAGTGATACTACAGCAGAGAACAGTGTCTTTTTGTTGGCCAATCTAATCGGTCATCGTTACAAACAGGACCTACGAGAACGCAGCTTATCTCTATCTGATTGAACAGATACCTGCTACGGCTCACGGCTATCACTTCTCTGATTACTGAGTTGGACCTACAGTTTTATGTGGGTTCCGAACCACCCGCAAGTGATTTTACAGCAGAGAACAGTGTCTTTATTGCTGGCCTATCTAATCGGTCATCGTTACAAACAGGACCTACGAGAACGCAGCTTATCTCTATCTGATTGAACAGATACCTGCTACGGCTCACGGCTATCACTTCTCTGATTACTGAGTTGGACCTACAGTTTTATGTGGGTTCCGAACCACCCGCAAGTGATTTTACAGCAGAGAACAGTGTCTTTATTGCTGGCCTATCTAATCGGTCATCGTTACAAACAGGACCTACGAGAACGCAGCTTATCTCTATCTGATTGAACAGATACCTGCTACGGCTCGCGGCTATCACTTCCCTGATTGATGAGTTGGACCTACAGTTTTAGGTGTGTTCCCAACCACACTTGTGATTTTACAGCAGAGAACATTGTCTTTTTTGCTGGCCAATCTATTCGGTCATCGTTACAAACAGGACCTACGAGAACGCAGCTTATCTCTATCTGATTGAACAGATACCTGCTACGGCACACGGCTATCACTTCCCTGATTGATGAGTTGGACCTACAGTTTTAGGTGTGTTCCCAACCACACTTGTGATTTTACAGCAGAGAACATTGTCTTTTTTGCTGGCCAATCTATTCGGTCACCGTTACAAACAGGACCTACGAGAACGCAGCTTATCTATCTAATTGAACAGATACCTGCTACGGCTCACGGCTATCACTTCTCTGATTACTGAGTTGGACCTACAGTTTTATGTGGGTTCCGAACCACCCGCAAGTGATTTTACAGCAGAGAACAGTGTCTTTTTTGCTGGCCAATCCAATCGGTCACCGTTACAAAGAGCGCCCAGGAGCTTCGTAGCTTATCTCTGATTGAACAGATACCTGCTACGGCTCGCGGCTATCACTTCCCTTCATTTTACTAACAATAAAAATAGAATCAACTAATAAAAGAGAATTGAAAAAGAATAAAGGGAGAGAGATGGAGAGATAGAGAGAGAGATAAGAGAGGAAAAGAGAGAGCGGAAGAGAGATGAGATTGTGAGTGTGTGTGTGTGTGTGAGAGAGAGAAAGGAAGATATATATATATATATATAGAGAGAGACAGAGAGAGAGTGTGTGATAGAGAGATAAGGAGAGAGTGAGAGGAGATAGAGTGTGTGTGTGTGTGTGAGAGAGAGAGAGAAGAGATAGAGAGATGAAGATAGGATAGAGAGAGAGAGAGAGGATGAGCGAGTGAGAGATAAAGAGAGGAGAGAAAGTGTGTGTGTGTGAGAGAGAGAGAGAAGAAGATATATATATAGAGAGAAGAAGAGATTGAGAGATTAAGATAGGATAGAGAGAGAGAGAGGATGAGAGAGTGAGAGATAAAGAGTGAGAGGAGAGAGAGAGAGAAAAGAAGATATAGAGAAGTGAATTCCCTCTTTCTCTTCTTCTGCGCTCTCTTTGCCTTGAAGTTTATTTTTAACACTTTTATGTTATTTACTTACAACTTTGTAGAATATTTAATAAGATTACTAGTATTAATTAAGAAGAAGAAGAAGCAGAACAAAAGGAAGAAGAAGAAGAAGAAGAAGAAGCAGAACAAAAGGAGGAAGAAGAAGAAGAAGAAGAAAGCAGAAGAAGAAGAAGAAGGAGTTGCCTCAAGCAGCAGCAGCAACAATAAAATGTACACCAGCTGTGGCAACACTGCAGCCAGCCACCTGTAGAGTACTTTTGGTTTTTATTTTTCGGATTTGTTAGGTTGGCCACACTGTGGCTTCACATAAAACCGCGACAGCGCGTGACCAAGACAGGCAAATTACGCGCCCCGCCGCCATATTAGGTGCATAAAGTTGGCAACACTGTTTGCAAAAGACAAAGAGAGTACGAGTGAGATAGGATGAGAGTGATAGTACGAGAAATAGAAAAAAACTGACTGACAAGAACGAACAAGTGATAGGAGGAGGAGGAAGAGGAAGAGGAGGAGGAAGAGGAGGAGGAAGAGGAGAAGTAGGTAGAGGAGGAAGAGGAAGAGGAGGAGGAAGAGGAGGAAGAGGAAGAGGAGGAGGAGGAGGAAGAGGAGAAGGAGGAGGAAGAGGAGGAAGAGGAAGAGGAGGAGGAGGAGGAAGAGGAGAAGGAGGAGGAGGAAGAGGAAGAGGAGGAGGAGGAGGAAGAGAAGGAGGAAGAGGAGGAAGAGTAAGAGGAGGAGAAGGAGGAGGAGGAGGAAGAGGAGGAGGAAGAGAAGGAGGAAGAGGAGGAGGAAGAGGAAGAGGAGGAGGAAGAGGAGGAAGAGGAAGAGGAGAAAGAGGAAGAGGAAGAGGAGGAGGAAGAGGAGAAGGAGGAGGAGGAGGAAGAGAAAGAGGAGGAAGGGGAGGAGGAGGAGGAGGAGGAGGAAGAGGAGAAGGAGGGAGGACAAGGAGGAAGAGAAAGAGGAAGAGGAGAAGGAGGACAAGGAGGAAGAGGAAGAGGAGAAGGAGGAGGAAGAGGAGGAGGAAGAGGAAGGGGAAGAGGAGGAGGAGGAAGAGGAGAAGGAGGAGGAGGAAGAAGAGGAAGAGGAAGGGGAGGAGGAGGAAGAGGAGAAGGAGGACAAGGAGGAAGAGGAGAAGGAGGAGGAAGAGGAGAAGGAGGACAAGGAGGAAGAGGAAAAGGAGGAGGAAGAGGAAGGGGAGGAGGAGGAGGAGGAAGAGAAAGAGGATGAGGAGGAGGAGGAAGAGGAGAAGGAGGAAGAGGAAGAGGAGGAAGAAGAAGAGGAGGAGGAAGAGAAAGAGGAGGAGGGAGAGGGGGAGGAGGAGGAGGAAGAGAAGAAGGAGAAGAGGAAAAATATAAGAAAAAGAAGCAGGAAGATGGAGGAGAAGAAGACGAACAGAGAGGAGACGAAAAGAAACAAGAGAAAAAGGAGAAACGAGTGAAGAATGAGAAACAGAAGAACGAGGAAGAGAAAGAGAAAGAAGTAAAAATAAAATTAGTAGAACAATAGAAAAATAGACGAGAGGAGTAAAACGTGAAGAAGAAAAAGAACAGGAAGAAGAAGGAGAAAAATAATAAGAGGAGAAACGGGAAGAATAAGAATAGGAAGAAGTGAAGAACAAGAAGGAGAAAACGAAGTAAAAAAAAAGGGGGAACAATACGAGAGAAGAAAAACAAGATATGGAAGAAGTAGAA
>OX418222.1:2750181-2760181 GCA_948455865.1 Conomelus anceps | reverse complement strand
CTCCTCCTCCTCCTCCTCCTCCTCTTCTTCTCCTCCTCCTCTTATTCTTCTTCTTCTTCCTCCTCCTCCTCCTCCTCCTCCACCATCCCTTCTTCTTCTTTCCTCTTCCTCATCTTCTTCTCCTCCTCTTTATCATCCTCTTCATCACCTTCTTGTGTATTTCACACCAATTTTTTTTTCTGTAGAGACTTGTGCGTGGGTAATGAGTTAGTGATTGATGAGTTGGACCTACAGTTATCCCCAATCTCCAGCAACCTAACATTAATATTTTTCCCGCACTGGAATTTACTTTCCCGCACTGGTGCAGGAATAGACTATTTTGCGTGCTACAGTTAGTGCAAAAATAGGCACTTTTCGGGTCACTGTAGGAAAAATTTAATGTGTAATACGAGCGCAAAGTATTGCTTCTGCACTCAAAAAAACTGGTTCTCTCAGTGCAGAAAAAACACCACTTAGCACTCTAGTTACACAAATAGCTGTTTTCTTCAATTATTTTGTGAAATATAGGGGGTTGAATGTTGAAATTTCGGCTCGTGAAAAAAACTGTTTCTCTCGGTTGCAGAAAAACCCCACTTTTCGCACTAGTTACACAAATAACTATTATCTACGACCATGACATAATGTACACATTACAGTTTCACAATTGATGCCAAAACAGCTGTCTTTCCGAAATGCTTTTTGAAACCCGTTGCATAATAAGCTCATTATAGTACAGGTTCTACATTATAACACGGGTTCTGGACCAATCAGAAGCATTTCTGATGGAATCAATATCGTAATTCAATATTGTGAAACTATCAGCTGATTTGATCAAACTGCTACACCAGCTACTATAACTTCTCGTATTTGAGATGAGAGGTTAGGTATCTCTGACAGTCACAGGTAAAATGAAATTGTTTTAATTAAATGTATACTAGTGGTCGTAGATAAAATAGTGTATGCAACGATTTTATTTGGCCATTAAAGCACTCGTGAGATATTTATAACACTCGCATTCGCTCGTGTTATAACTTACATCCAACTCGTGCCTTAATAAGGGTCAAAATAAAATCGTTGCATTAACTACTATTATCTATGACTAGTTTATAAAGTAGATAACCTAACCTAACCTAACCTAACTTACATCTAACTCATGCTTTAATAAGGGTCAAAATAAAATCGTTGCATAAACTACTATTATCTATGACTAGTTTATAAAGTAGATAACCTAACCTAACCTAACCTAACTTACATCTAACTCATGCTTTAATAAGGGTCAAAATAAAATCGTTGCATAAACTACTATTATCTATGACTAGTTTATAAAGTAGATAACCTAACCTAACCTAACCTAACTTACATCTAACTTACATCATGCTTTAATAAGGGTCAAAATAAAATCGTTGCATAAACTACTATTTCAATATTACTGTATTTTGGTGAAAGGAAACCACCTTAGAAGTTTGTCGCGTTACTTGTGGGACACTCTTTATATTTTTATTAGTAGTTTCTAGTTGCAAGTGTGCTGAGCTGTATACCATTGTATTGTATTGTGGGGCAGCTAGTACAAAACTAGAGAGCAGCGAAAAGCTGCTGCATGAGTTCAAAGCCGCAATTCGTTCAGATGATGTTTTTTAGCATGAAGGTCACGTAGAGGACATCCGCTGGAGCGAGAACAGAGTGTGAGAGAGAGAGAGTGAGAGAGAGAGAGAGAGAGAGAGAGAATAGAATAGAAGAGAATGGCTGCCTTTATTTATTACCTGGGAGGACGAAGTTGGAGCGCAGCCGGCCCTCTCTTCCACTTGACCGTCTTCAGAGACATACAGTAGGAGAGAGAGAGCTTGTGAAAGTGACCGATAGAAGGAGAGAGAGCTTGTGAAAGAGACCGATAGAAAGAGAGAGAGAGCTAGTGAGAGAGACCGATAGAAGGAGAGAGTGCTTGTGAGAGAGACCGATAGAAGGAGAGAGAGCTTGTGAAAGAGACCGATAGAAGGAGAGAGTGCTTGTGAAAGAGACCGATAGAAGGAGAGAGTGCTTGTGAAAGAGACCGATAGAAGGAGAGAGAGCTTGTGAGAGAGACCGATAGAAGGAGAGAGAGCTTGTGAGAGAGACCGATAGAAGGAGAAAGAGATTGTGAGAGAGACCGATAGAAGGAGAGAGAGCTTGTGAAAGAGACCGATAGAAGGAGAGAGAGCTTGTGAGAGAGACCGATAGAAGGAGAGAGAGCTCGAGAAAGAGACTGATAGAAGGAGAGAGAGCTTGTGAGAGAGACCGATAGAAGGAGAGAGTGCTTATGAGAGAGACCGATAGAAGGAGTGAGAGAGACACAGAGAGAGAGAGAGAGAGAGAGAGAGAGGATGAGATAGTTTGATAAAGAGAGGAGAGAGAGAGTGAGAGGAGAGTGTGTGTGTGTGAGAGAGAAGATATAGAGAGAGAGAAGAAGAGATAGAGAGATAAAGATAGAACAGAGAGAGAGAGAAGATGAGAGTGGGAGATAAAGAGAGAGAGAGAGAGAGAGAGAGTGAGAGGAGAGAGTGTGTGTGTGAGAGAGAGAGAGAAGAAGAAGAAGAAGAGATAGAGAGATAAAGATAGGACAGAGAGAGAGAGCGGATGAGAGAGTGAGAGATAAAGAGAGGAGAGAGAGAGAGTGAGAGGAGAGCGAGTGTGTGTGAGAGAGTGTGTGTGTGAGAGAGAGAGAAGAAGATATAGACAGATAAAGATAGGATAGAGAGAGTGAGAGATAAAGAGAGGAGAGAGAGTGTGTGTGAGAGAGAGTGTGTGTGTGTGTGAGAGAGAAGAAGATATAGAGAGAGAGAGAAGAAGAGATAGACAGATAAAGATAGGATAGAGAGAGTGAGAGATAAAGAGAGGAGAGAGAGAGAGGGAGAGGAGAGCGAGTGTGTGTGAGAGAGAGTGTGTGTGTGTATGAGAGAGAGAGAAGAAGATATAGAGAGAGAGAAGAAGAGATAGACAGATAAAGATAGGATAGAGAGAGTGAGAGATAAAGAGAGGAGAGAGAGAGAGATTGTGAGAGAGACCGATAGAAGGAGAGAGAGCTTGTGAGAGAGGTTTGTAGTGAGAACTCCTGAGGGAATATTATACTCTGGCAAGTACATCAACTGTACTTTTCAAGTTACTCAAACTCATTCACTCACACGTTCTCACTCTCTCTTACTATTTCTACCTTCTCTCTCACATTTTCCCTCTCATGCACACTTATACACTCCCTCACAATTCCTCACAACTCACTCACACTAGTTGCCTCATACTATCTTGTTCCCTCCCTCGCGAAAGGTCTCTCTCCAACTCACGTTCATCACTCTTTTTTTTTCTCTTCAATTCCCTCACTATTTCTTTCACAACCTCTCACTCCCTCACAAATTCTCTCATAACCTCTCACTCACTCTCACTCCCTCTCCTCTCTCATTCGTTCTATCTCTCTCTGTACGTTTCCGTTTCTATAATAATATAGTGTTGTAGTTATTTTGGAGAGAGCAGAAGGGGAAGGAGGAGGAGGAGGAGAAAAAGGAGGAGGAGGAGGAGAAAGAGGAGAAGGAGGAGGAGGAGGAGAAAGAGGAGAAGGAGAGAGAGGAGAAGAAGGAGGAGGAGGAGGAGGAAGAGGAGAAGGAGAAAGAGGAGAAGAAGGAGGAGGAGGAGGAGAAGGAGAAGAAGGAGGAGGAGGAGGAGGAGGAGGAGAAAGAGGAGAAGGAGGAGGAGGAGAAAGAGGAGAAAAAGGAGGAGGAGAATGAGGAGATGGGGTAGGAGGAGGAGAAAGAGGAGAAGGGGAAGGAGAAGGAGAAAGAGGAGAAGGGGAAGGAGTAGAAGAAGGAGAAAGAGGAGAAAGGGAAGGAGTAGGAGGAGGAGAAAGAGGAGAAAGGGAAGGAGGAGGAGGAGATAGAGGAGAAGGGGAAGGAGGAGGAGGAGATAGAGGAGAAGGGGAAGGAGGAGGAGGAGAAAGAGGAGAAGGGGAAGGAGGAGGAGATAGAGGAGAAGGGGAAATAGGAGGAGTAGGAGGAGGAGAAAGAGGAGAAGGGGAAGGAGGAGTAGGAGGAGGAGAAAGAGGAGAAGGGGAAGGAGGAGTAGGAGGAGGAGAAAGAGGAGAAGGGGAAGGAGAAGGAGGAGAAAGAGGTGAAGGGGAATGAGGAGGAGGAGAAAGAGGAGAAGGAGTAGGAGGAGGAAGAGGAGAAGGAGGAAAAATAGGAAGAGGAGGGAGAAGAAAAAACGGAGGAGGAGGAGAAGGATACAATAGAAGGAGATAGGAAAAATAGATCAGAGAAGAAGAGGAAAAAGAAGAAGGAGAAGGAGAAGAAGAGGAAAAAGAAGAAGAAGAAGACAAAGAGGAAAAAGAAGAAGAAGAAGACAAAGGAGGAGAACAAGGTAGAAGAAGGATAAAAAGGAGAAGAAAAAGAAGTAGGAAGAAAGATACAATAGAATGAGATAGGAAAATAAGACAAAAAAAGAGAAAGGAAGAAGAGAAAAAGAAGAAGAAACAGGAAGAAGGATAAAATAGGAGACAGGAAAAGAAGAGATGAGAGAAGAAAAAAGAGGAAGAAGAAGGTAAGGAAAGAAAACAAAGGAGGAGAAGAAGAAGAAGAAGAAGAAGAAGGTAGTGAAAGAAGACAAAGGAGGAGAAGAAGAAGAAGAAGAAGAAGAATGTAGGGAAAGAAGACAAAGGAGGAGAAGAAGAAGACAGCAGAACTAAGAAGAATTAGAGAAGACAGAAGAAGTAAAACAAGAAGAAGAAGAACTAAGAAGAAGAAGAACTAAGAAGAAGAAGAAGAAGATGAAGATAGCAGCAGCAGAAGAAGAAGAAGAAGAAGAAGAAGAAGAAGAAGAAGAAGAAGAAGAAGAAGAAGAAGAAGAAGAGTTGGTTGTTTTCGTGCTGCTTGAGTACAAAAACGAATCACAACGAAAAGTCAAGGTCGTTCAGTTCAGTCCATCTCTCTCTCACTCTACACACTCTCTCTCTCTAACCTCTCACTCTACTCTCTCAGTCACTCTACCCTCTCACTCTACTCTCTCAGTCACTCTACCTTCTCACTCTACCCTCTCACTCACTCTCTTCCCACAACAGAGCTCATTCCACTCACTGTTTTGCCGCCAAGATCTTTAACCTTCTACTCCTCCTCCTCCTCCTCCTCATCGTCCTCCTCCTCCTACTCCTCCTCCTCATCATCCGACACCACCACTTATACAACTTCTTCTTCTTCATCATCATAATCTTCTTCTTGTTCTTCTTCTTCTTCAACAACATCCACTTCTACTTTTATTTCCTCAACTAAAACCATCAGCTGTTGAAAAAATTTCGCTTTGTTTTTCTTTTTGTGGAAGCGTACTATATATTATAATATTTATATATATATATATTATATTATATATTATAATATCTATATATATATTATAATATTTATATATATATTATATTATATATTTAGCAATTATATTTTAAATTTAGCAAAAACTTACCACTCTGCACTGTGGAATATTACTACAAACTTAGCACCAGTTACACGAAACAGAAATTAAATTAAACCAGCGTAAGATGACGTCATCCTACGGAGCTCAATAGAGGGAAGAAGTTGTTGCACTGGCTCCGTCAGATGACGTCATCTTACGGCGGTTAAATTTAATTTTCTTTCCTGCAAATCTTCTATAATTATTTACATTGGAGACGTTTTGTTGATGATTAGAAGTCAAACAACATACCTGCAACAGACAGAGAAAGAAAACAAACGTTAATAATATATAAAAAATTGAAAATATATAAAAAATTGAAAATCTAAAAAATTTAAATCTATAAAAAATTGAAAATATATAAAAAATTAAAATATATAAAAAATTGAAAATATATAAAAAATTAAAATATATAAAAAATTGAGAATATATAAAAAATGAAAATATATAAAAAATTGAAAATATATAAAAAATTAAAATATATAAAAAATTGAAAATATATAAAAAATTGAAAATTTGGCAGAGGAATCTATTAGACATTAGAGGATGAAGCCCACATAGGTCTGCGACTTGTGCGTGGGTAATGAGTTGGATGATGGTGATTGATGAATGCAACCTACAGTTTTAGGTGGGTTCCAAACCACACGCAAGTGATTTTAAAACTGACAAATTTTATTAGTTGTAGTTGGAAGCGAAATTTTGTATTGAACAGTTGTAGGAACCAGTTGATAGTCTACAAATTTAGTAAAAATACAATGTAAAGAAAAGCCAAGTGGTTCGGAACCCACATAAAACTGTAGGTTGCACTCATCAATCACCATTCATTACCCACGCACAGGTCTCAGACCTATGTGGGCTTCATCCTCCAAAAAAAAGTGTAAAGGAGTATCAGTAGGTTATCTGAGATCGACGTTCATCCACTAAAACCCTAAAGAATACTAAATACACACAAAAACAACCCTAAAATGTTATATTAACACTAGTGTATCTTTTTTAACCTAAAAATAGGTAAATAAGTGTAAAAGAGCCTCAAAAGCTTGTCTGAAATGGACCCCCTCTCTAAAACAGTGATAGCCACTTTCTGAACACACAAAAACAACCCTAAGAAAGTTATTTTAACACTAAAGTATCTTTTTTCATGAGATAATAAGTGTAACTTAATAACTCAATAACTTGTCTGAAATGGACCACCTCTCTAAACTTCTGATATACAATTTCTCAACACACAAAAACAATCCTAAGAAGGTTATTTTAACACTAAAGTATCTTTTTCAACAAAATAAATAGCTTTACAACACTAAAAACTAGTTATTACAAGATAATACTGTGAGTAAATATACGAAATTACCCTGAAAGTGACTTCCTTTCAACACCAATAATAGTTTTCCAACACTAAGCACTAGTAATTTCACAATAACCCTGAAAAACGAACGACATAACCCTAAAATTGGCTGATTTTCAACCATAAAAAAAAAAACACCTCAAAGATGCTTTAAAACTAAATACAAAAATGTATTGTTGTATACAGTATCTTGTATCTTTGATTACCAAAGAATTGAATAACTTCCCCAAAATATAATACATGATTTTTGTTGATAGTTCTGATTTGCCAGCCATATTGATTTTGAAATGTTTAAATCAGCTGATGTTTGACTATTGCATAATAGTAGTTTATGCAACGATTTTATGTTGACCCTTATTAAGGCACGAGTTAGATGTAAGTTATAACACGAGCGAATGCGAGTGTTATAAATATCTCACAAGTGCCTTAATGGCCAAATAAAATCGTTGCATACACTATTTTATCTACGACCACTAGTATACATTTAATTAAAACAATTTCATTTTACCTGTGACTGTCAGAGATACCTAACCTCTCGTCTCAAATATGAGAAGTTATAGTAGATTGTTAGGTTAAAGCAGCTTAGTTAGCAGTTTGATGAAATCAGCTGATAGTTTCACAATATTGAATTACGATATTGATAAATGCTTCTGATTGGTCCAGAACCTGTTATAATGTAGAACCTGTACTATAATGAGCTCATTATGCAACGGGTTTCAAAAAGCATTTCGAAAAGACAGCTGTTTTGGCATCATTGTGAAACTGTAATGTATACATTATGACATGGTCGTAGATAAAATTTATTTCAACAATGTTTTCAAGAAAACCTGATCTTTGATTAGTCTGACTCCTTCAAAGAAAAGTGACAGTAATGTAGCTTCATTATGCAACAGGTTTGGTAAGGCATAAAATAAACTGTTTTGACATCACTTTCAAACCTCTTATGTCTACTTCAAAACCGAGCTGTTGATACAGTTTTTAGCACTAAAAACAACGTTTAGCACTAAAATCTAGTGTACCCATTCTAAAATAGTTCTCTTACCTGACACAGATTCACTGTGTCAACCTCAATGCAAAATAACCCTAAAATTGGCATTTAGCACCAAAACAACTAACAACTATTAGCTTAAAAATCTAGTGTCCCAATTTTAAAAAAACAGCACCTGACACACTGTCCAACAAAATAGCCCAAAAGTTGGTTTGCTTTTAACTCTAAGAGCTGTAAACAGCACTAAAAACTGCTTTCAGCACTAGAATCTAGTGTTCCTGTTTTAAAATAGCTGAAAAAGTTCTAAATCAACTAGACAAAACAGCCCTACAATAGGCTTTTAGTGCTAAAAATAGCTTTTAGAAATAAAATCTAGTGCCCCTATTCCAAAATAGCTCTCCCACCTGAAAGAGATACCCTGTCAAACAAAATTGCTCTAAAATACTTTTACCACTAAAAACAGCTTTTAGAACTAAACACCGTTTTTAGCACTAAAAGCAGCAGCGTTTATCACTAAAATCTAGTGTCCCTGTTCTAAAACAACTCCCTCACATTCCACTGTCAAACAAAATAGCCCTAAAATGGACTTTTACCACTAAAAACAGCTTTTAGAACTAAACACCGTTTTTAGCACTAAAAGCAGCAGCGTTTATCACTAAAATCTAGTGTCCCTGTTCTAAAACAACTCCCTCACATTCCACTGTCAAACAAAATAGCCCTAAAATGGACTTTTACCACTAAAAACAGCTTTTAGAACTAAAAAAACGTTTTTAGCACTAAAATCATCAGCTTTTAGAACTAAAAAAACGTTTTTAGCACTAAAATCTAGTGTCCCCATCCCAAAATATCTTTCTCACCTGACACAGATCCACTGTCCGACATATTGCTAGCAGTTCTCAGCGTTGTATGCAATCCCAGCATGCTCCCCTGATGCTGCTGATACTGCTGCTGATAGCATCAGTCGCTGATGCTGTAACAGTGCAAGACTGGCCTGATGCAGATGATGTCCCATAACCCCCCCCGCCATGATGCGGATGATTCAGATCCAAATCTAAAAACTCCAAGTCCACATCACCGATATCCGATGCTCCTGAACCGATACTGTTGGGGGGTGAAGACCTGCTGACATCAGCTGTAATTAGAGAGGGGGGCGAGGGGGCCCCCGACGATGACGTCCACTTCTGAGGAGCAGACAACATCGGATGCTGAGGAGGACGGGGTGCGCCTAATCCAAATACTTGTTGCCATGGTGACGAAGAATGTAAACAACTAATGTATTACACTAGATGCAGCAGTACATTGTCATGGTTACCCGATGTAAACAACAAAATATCACTAAAGTTTGTCACTAGGGGTTAAATGTGTCATTGTGTGACATCACAGTGAGATGCAGCAGTACATTGTCATGGTTACCAGATGTAAACAACAAAATATCACTAAAGTTTGTCACTAGGGGTTAAATGTGTCATTGTGTGACGTCACAGTGAGAGTTTTCATGATATTTAGAAGTGATTTTCAACAAATTGTAGAGTTTTTCATAAAAAACCAAGTCGATCCCACAGCATATTTTGCATAGTTTCTGATGATAGTTCAGTTGAAACTCAAGATAATTTCATACAAAACATCCATTTGTTGAATTTAAACTTGTTTTGCACAAAGTTCGAAATATATTGCACAGTTTCATTGATTGCACAGTTCCCAATAATTCTTTAGTTAAATTTCAAGATGTTTTGCACAAATTTTGCACTGTTTCATTAACAATTTGCTGTAAAATATTTCAAGTTATTGTGGTGATGGTTTTTGGTAATATTCTATTTGGTTTGCAAATTTTTGGTGATATTTTGTACTGTTTTATTGATCTAAAAACACTAAAAACAAATTTCAAATTACTCTTGGTTTATGACAATATTCTATGATTTAGATAGAAACTATTTTGTAAATTGTTGGTGATACTTTAATGATTCTATTAGTGGTTTTTACTAGATTCTGGTGATATTTAATAGGCACCGGTGATATGGAAACGAATTAAAGTTTTTGGTGTAGGTTTTTGGTAATATTCTACAACTTTGATATTTTTTGTAAATTTTTGGTGATATTTTAAAGATTCTATTGGTGATTTCTAGTAGATTTTTGGTGATATTCATTGGAATATCTGAAAAGAATTTAGAGTTGCTGGTAATATTGGATTTTTATATTTCTCAAAACTTTTGGTGATATTTTGAAAATTCTAAGTGTTT
>OX418222.1:2723117-2749981 GCA_948455865.1 Conomelus anceps | reverse complement strand
TATTATAAACATATATTATATTATATATTATAATATTTATATATATTATATTATATATTTAGCAATTATATTTTAAATTTAGCAAAAACTTACCACTCTGCACTGTGGAATATTACTACAAACTTAGCACCAGTTACACGAAACAGAAATTAAATTCAACCAGCGTAAGATGACGTCATCCTACGGAGCTCAATAGAGGGAAGAAGTTGTTGCACTGGCTCCGTCAGATGACGTCATCTTACGGCGGTTAAATTTAAGTTTCTTTCCTGCAAATCTTCTATAATTATTTACATTGGAGACGTTTTGTTGATGATTAGAAGTCAAACAACATACCTGCAACAGACAGAGAAAGAAAACAAACATTAATAATATATAAAAAATTGAAAATCTAAAAAATTAAAATATATAAAAAATTGAAAATATATAAAAAATTGAAAATCTATAAAAAATTGAAAATCTAAAAAATTAAAATATATGAAAAATTGAAAATATATAAATAATTGAAAATATATAAAAAATTGAAATCGATAAAAAATTGAAAATCTATAAAAAATTGAAAATCTAAAAAATTAAAATATATGAAGAATTGAAAATATATAAATAATTGAAAATATATAAAAAATTGAAATCGATAAAAAATTGAAAATCTATAAAAAATTGAAAATCTAAAAAATTAAAATATATAAAAAATTGAAAATATATAAAAAATTAAAATATATAAAAAATTGAAAATATATAAAAAATTAAAATATATAAAAAATTGAAAATATATAAAAAATTGAAAATATATAAAAAATTGAAAATCTATAAAAAATTGAAAATCTAAAAAATTAAAATATATGAAAAATTGAAAATATATAAAAAATTAAAATATATAAAAAATTGAAAATATATAAAAAATTGAAATCGATAAAAAATTGAAAATCGATAAAAAATTGAAAATTTGGCAGAGGAATCTATTAGACATTAGAGGATGAAGCCCACATAGGTCTGCGACTTGTGCGTGGGTAATGAGTTGGAAGATGGTGATTGATGAGATCGACCTACAGTTTTAGGTGGGTTCCAAACCACACGCAAGTGATTTTAAAACTGACAAATTTTATTAGTTGTAGTTGGAAGCGAAATTTTGTATTGAACAGTTGTAGGAACCAGTTGATAGTCTACAAATTTAGTAAAAAATACAATGTAAAGAAAAGCCAAGTGGTTCGGAACCCACATAAAACTGTAGGTTGCACTCATCAATCACCATTCATTACCCACGCACAGGTCTCAGACCTATGTGGGCTTCATCCTCCAAAAAAAAGTGTAAAGGAGTATCAGTAGGTTATCTGAGATCGACGTTCATCCACTAAAACCCTAAAGAATACTAAATACACACAAAAACAACCCTAAAATGTTATTTTAACACTAGTGTATCTTTTTTAACCTAAAAATAGGTAAATAAGTGTAAAAGAGCCTCAAAAGCTTGTCTGAAATGGACCCCCTCTCTAAAACAGTGATAGCCACTTTCTGAACACACAAAAACAACCCTAAGAAAGTTATTTTAACACTAAAGTATCTTTTTTCATGAGATAATAAGTGTAACTTAATAACTCAATAACTTGTCTGAAATGGACCACCTCTCTAAACTTCTGATATACATTTTCTCAACACACAAAAACAACCCTAAGAAAGTTATTTTAACACTAAAGTATCTTTTTTCATGAGATAATAAGTCTAACTTAATAACTCAATAACTTGTCTGAAATGGACCACCTCTCTAAAACAGTGATAGACACTTTCTCAACAAAAAAACAACCCTAAGAAAGTTATTTTAACACTAAAGTATCTTTTTTCATGAGATAATAAGTCTAACTTAATAACTCAATAACTTGTCTGAAATGGACCACCTCTCTAAAACAGTGATAGACACTTTCTCAACAAAAAAACAACCCTAAGAAAGTTATTTTAACACTAAAGTATCTTTTTTCATGAGATAATAAGTCTAACTTAATAACTCAATAACTTGTCTGAAATGGACCACCTCTCTAAAACAGTGATAGACACTTTCTCAACAAAAAAACAACCCTAAGAAAGTTATTTTAACACTAAAGTATCTTTTTTCATGAGATAATAAGTCTAACTTAATAACTCAATAACTTGTCTGAAATGGACCACCTCTCTAAAACAGTGATAGACACTTTCTCAACAAAAAAACAACCCTAAGAAAGTTATTTTAACACTAAAGTATCTTTTTTCATGAGATAATAAGTCTAACTTAATAACTCAATAACTTGTCTGAAATGGACCACCTCTCTAAAACAGTGATAGACACTTTCTCAACAAAAAAACAACCCTAAGAAAGTTATTTTAACACTAAAGTATCTTTTTTCATGAGATAATAAGTCTAACTTAATAACTCAATAACTTGTCTGAAATGGACCACCTCTCTAAAACAGTGATAGACACTTTCTCAACAAAAAAACAACCCTAAGAAAGTTATTTTAACACTAAAGTATCTTTTTTCATGAGATAATAAGTCTAACTTAATAACTCAATAACTTGTCTGAAATGGACCACCTCTCTAAAACAGTGATATACAATTTCTCAACACACAAAAACAACCCTAAGAAGGTTATTTTAACACTAATGTATCTTTTTCAACAAAATAAATAGCTTTACAACACTAAAAACTAGTTATTACAAGATAATACTGTGAGTAAATATACGAAATAACCCTGAAAGTGACTTCCTTTCAACACCAATAATAGTTTTCCAACACTAAGCACTAGTAATTTCACAATAACCCTGAAAAACGAACGACATAACCCTAAAATTGGCTGATTTTCAACCATAAAAAAAACACCTCAAAGATGCTTTAAAACTAAATACAAAAATGTATTGTTGTATACAGTATCTTGTATCTTTGATTACCAAAGAATTGAATAACTTCCCCAAAATATAATACATGATTTTTGTTGATAGTTCTGATTTGCCAGCCATATTGATTTTGAAATGTTTAAATCAGCTGATGTTTGACTATTGCATAATAGTAGTTTATGCAACGATTTTATTTTGACCCTTATTAAGGCACGAGTTAGATGTAAGTTATAACACGAGCGAATGCGAGTGTTATAAATGTCTCACGAGTGCTTTAATGGCCAAATAAAATCGTTGCATACACTATTTCATCTACGACCACTAGTATACATTTAATTAAAACAAGTTCATTTTACCTGTGACTGTCAGAGATACCTAACCTCTCATCTCAAATATGAGATGTTATAGTAGATTGTTAGGTTAAAGCAGCTGGTGTAGCAGTTTGATCAAATCAGCTGATAGTTTTACAATATTGATTCCATCAGAAATGCTTCTGATTGGTCCAGAACCCGTGTTATAATGTAGAACCTGTACTATAATGAGCTCATTATGCAACAGGTTTCAAAAAGCATTTCGAAAAGACAGCTGTTTTGGCATCATTGTGAAACTGTAATGTATACATTATGACATGGTCGTAGATAAAATTTATTTCGACAATGTTTTCAAGAAAACCTGATCTTTGATTAGTCTGACTCCTTCAAAGAAAAGTGACAGTAATGTAGCTTCATTATGCAACAGGTTTGGTAAGGCATAAAATAAACTGTTTTGACATCACTTTCAAACCTCTTATGTCTACTTCAAAACAGAGCTGTTGATACAGTTTTTAGCACTAAAAACAACGTTTAGCACTAAAATCTAGTGTACCCATTCTAAAATAATAGTTCTCTTACCTGACACAGATTCACTGTGTCAACCTCAATGCAAAATAACCCTAAAATTGGCATTTAGCACCAAAACAACTAACAACTATTAGCTTAAAAATCTAGTGTCCCAATTTTAAAAACAGCACCTGACACACTGTCCAACAAAATAGCCCAAAAGTTGGTTTGCTTTCAACTCTAAGAGCTGTAAACAGCACTAAAAACTGCTTTCAGCATTAGAATCTAGTGTTCCTGTTTTAAAATAGCTGAAAAAGTTCTAAATCAACTAGACAAAACAGCCCTACAATAGGCTTTTAGTGCTAAAAATAGCTTTTAGAAATAAAATCTAGTGCCCCTATTCCAAAATAGCTCTACCACCTGAAAGAGATACCCTGTCACACAAAATTGACAAAACTGACTACCACTAAAAATAGCTTTCAGAATAAAAAAACCTTTACAGCACTAAAAGCAGCAGCTTTTATCACTAAAATCCAGTGTCCCTATTCTAAAACAACTCCCTCACCTTCCACTGCCCAACAAATTGACCCAAAAATTGACTTTTACCACTAAAAACAGGCTTTAGAACTAGAAACCGTTTTTAGCAGTGAAATCAACAGCTTTTAGAACTAAACACCGTTTTTAGCACTAAAAGCAGCAGCGTTTATCACTAAAATCCAGTGTCCCTATTCTAAAACAACTCCCTCACCTTCCACTGCCCAACAAATTGACCCGAAAATTGACTTTTACCACCAAAAACAGGCTTTAGAACTAAAAAACGTTTTTAGCAGTGAAATCAACAGCTTTTAGAACTAGAAACCGTTTTTAGCACTAAAATCTAGTGTCCCTGTTCTAAAACAACTCCCTCACCTTCCACTGCCCAACAAATTGACCCTAAAATTGACTTTTACCACTAAAAACAGGCTTTAGAACTAAAAAACGTTTTTAGCAGTGAAATCAACAGCTTTTAGAACTAGAAACCGTTTTTAGCACTAAAATCTAGTGTCCCTGTTCTAAAACAACTCCCTCACCTTCCACTGCCCAACAAATTGACCCTAAAATTGACTTTTACCACTAAAAACAGGCTTTAGAACTAAAAAACGTTTTTAGCAGTGAAATCAACAGCTTTTAGAACTAGAAACCGTTTTTAGCACTAAAATCTAGTGTCCCTGTTCTAAAACAACTCCCTCACCTTCCACTGCCCAACAAATTGACCCTAAAATTGACTTTTACCACTAAAAACAGGCTTTAGAACTAGAAACCGTTTTTAGCAGTGAAATCAACAGCTTTTAGAACTAAACACCGTTTTTAGCACTAAAAGCAGCAGCGTTTAGCACTAAAATATAGTGTCCCTATTCTAAAACAACTCCCTCACCTTCCACTGCCCAACAAATTGACCCGAAAATTGACTTTTACCACCAAAAACAGGCTTTAGAACTAAAAAACGTTTTTAGCAGTGAAATCAACAGCTTTTAGAACTAAAAACCGTTTTTACACTAAAAGCAGCAGCGTTTATCACTAAAATCTAGTGTCCCTATTCTAAAGCAACTCCCTTACTTTCCACTGCCCAACAAATTGACCCTAAAATTGACTTTTACCACTAAAAACAGGCTTTAGAACTAAAAAACGTTTTTAGCACTAAAATCATCAGCTTTTAGAACTAAAAAACGTTTTTAGCACTAAAATAATCAGCTTTTAGCACTAAAGTCTAGTGTCCCCATTCCAAAATATCTCTCTCACCTGACACAGATCCACTGTCCGACATATTGCTTGTACTTCTCAGCGTTGTATGCAATCCCAGCATGCTTCCCTGATGCTGCTGATACTGCTGCTGATGCATCAGTCGCTGATGCTGTAACAGCGCAAGACTGGCCTGATGCAGATGATGTCCCATAACCCCCCCGCCATGATGCGGATGATTCAGATCCAAATCTAAAAACTCCAAGTCCACATCACCGATATCTGACGCTCCTGAACCGATACTGTTGGGAGGCGAAGATCTGCTGACATCAGCTGTAATTAGAGAGGGGGGCGAGGGGGCCCCCGACGATGACGTCACTTCTGAGGAGCAGACAACATCGGATGCTGAGGTGGACGGGGTGCGCCTAATCCAAATACTTGTTGCCATGGTGACGAAGAATGTAAACAACTAATGTTTTACACTAGATGCAGCAGCACATTGTCATGGTTACCCGATGTAAACAACAAAATATCACTAAAACTTGTCACTAGGGGTTAAATGTGTCATTGTGTGACGTCACAGTGAGATGCAGCAGTACATTGTCATGGTTACCAGATGTAAACAACAAAATATCACTAAAACTTGTCACTAGGGGTTAAATGTGTCATTGTGTGACGTCACAGTGAGAGTTTTCATGATATTTAGAAGTGATTTTCAACAAATTGTAGAGTTTTTCATAAAAAACCAAGTCGATCCCACAGCATATTTTGCATAGTTTCTGATGATAGTTCAGTTGAAACTCAAGATAATTTCATACAAAACATCCATTTGTTGAATTTAAACTTGTTTTGCACAAAGTTCGAAATATATTGCACAGTTTCATTGATTGCACAGTTCCCAATAATTCTTTAGTTGAATTTCAAGATGTTTTGCACAAATTTTGCACTGTTTCATTAATAATTTGCTGTAAAATATTTCAAGTTATTGTGGTGATGGTTTTTGGTAATATTCTATTTGGTTTGCAAATTTTTGGTGATATTTTGTACTGTTTTATTGATCTAAAAACACTAAAAACAAATTTCAAATTACTCTTGGTTTATGGCAATATTCAATGATTTAGATAGAAAGTATTTTGTAAATTGTTGGTGATACTATAAAGATTCTATTAGTGGTTTTTACTAGATTCTGGTGATATTTAATAGGCACCGGTGATATGGAAACGAATTAAAGTTTTTGGTGTAGGTTTTTGGTAAATTTCTACAACTTTGATATTTTTTGTAAATTTTTGGTGATATTTCAAAGATTCTATTGGTGATTTCTAGTAGAATTTTGGTGATATTCATTGGAATATCTGAAAAGAATTTAGAGTTGCTGGTAATATTGGATTTTGATATTTCTCAAAACTTTTGGTGATATTTTCAAAATTCTAAGTGTTTAGTAGATTTTTGTGTGATATTTATTGGAATATCTGAAAAGAATTCAAAGTTAATGGTAATATTGGATTTTGATATTTCTCAATACTTTTGGCGATATTTTGAAGATTCTATTAGTGTTTTTATTGGATTTTTGTTAATGGTAATATTGGATTTTGATATTTCTCAATACTTTTGGCGATATTTTGAAGATTCTATTAGTGTTTTTATTGGATTTTTGGTGATATTCAATAGGTAACAAACTCCCAAATTGTTGGTAATAGTTTTTGGAAATATTCCTAACAATTTTTGACTATTTCCATTCTTTTATAACAATTTTATACAACTTTGATTCCTAATCAAAACAATAGAACAATATTATAGAATAATAGAAAACTTATAGAACAATATTCGTAAGTTGTTGGTGATATTTTGAAGATTCTATTAGTGTTTTTAGTGATATTCATTAGATACCGGTGATCTAAAAAAGAATTCCAAGTTGTTGGTAATAGTTTTTGGAAATATTCTAAACAATTTTCGACTATTGTGATTCTTTTTACAACAATTTTATACAACTTTGATTCCTTATAGAACAATTTTCGTAAATTGATGGTGATATTTTCAAGATTCTATTAGTGTTTTTCAGTAGATTTTTTTGGTGATATTCATTAGGTAACAAACTCCCAAGTTGTTGGTAATAGTTTTTGGAAATACTCTAAACAATTTTTGACTAATCTGATTCTTTTAATAACAATTTTTTACAACTTTGATTCCTAAACAAAACAATAGAACAATATTATAGAATAATAGAAAACTTATAGAACAATTTACGTAAGTTGTTGGTGATATTTTCAAGATTCTATTAGTGTTTTTCAGTAGATTTTTGGTGATATTCATTAGGTAACAAACTCCCAAGTTGTTGGTAATAGTTTTTGGAAATATTCTAAACAATTTTCGACTATTGTGATTCTTTTTACAACAATTTTATACAACTTTGATTCCTAAACAAAACAATAGAACAATATTATAGAATAATAGAAAACTTATAGAACAATTTTCGTAAGTTGTTGGTGATATTTTCAAGATTCTATTAGTGTTTTTCAGTAGATTTTTGGTGATATTCATTAGGTAACAAACTCCCAAGTTGTTGGTAATAGTTTTTGGAAATATTCTAAACAATTTTCGACTATTGTGATTCTTTTTACAACAATTTTATACAACTTTGATTCCTAAACAAAACAATAGAACAATATTATAGAATAATAGAAAACTTATAGAACAATTTTCGTAAGTTGTTGGTGATATTTTCAAGATTCTATTAGTGTTTTTCAGTAGATTTTTGGTGATATTCATTAGGTAACAAACTCCCAAGTTGTTGGTAATAGTTTTTGGAAATATTCTAAACAATTTTCGACTATTGTGATTCTTTTTACAACAATTTTATACAACTTTGATTCCTTATAGAACAATTTTCGTAAATTGTTGGTGATATTTTGAAGATTCTATTAGTGTTTAGTAGATTTTTGGTGATATTTATTGGAATATCTGAAAAGAATTTAGAGTTGCTGGTAATATTGGATTTTGATATTTCTCAAAACTTTTGGTGACATTTTGAAAATTCCAAGTGTTTAGTAGATTTTTGGGTGATATTTATTGGAATATCTGAAAAGAATTTAGAGTTGCTGGTAATATTGGATTTTGATATTTCTCAAAACTTTTGGTGATATTTTGAAAATTCTAAGTGTTTAGTAGATTTTTGGGTGATATTTATTGGAATATCTGAAAAGAATTTAGAGTTGCTGGTAATATTGGATTTTGATATTTCTCAAAACTTTTGGTGATATTTTGAAAATTCTAAGTGTTTAGTAGATTTTTGGTGATAGATATCAATGATTTGAAAACAATGGTTTTTGATAATATTCCATGATTTTGATATTTTTTCAAAAACTTTGATGATATTTTCAAGATTCTATTAGTGTTTTTTAGTAGAATTTTGGTGATATTCATAAAATACCGGTGATCTGAAAACCAACTCCAAGTTGTTGGTGATGGTTTTTGGAAATACTCTAAACAATTTTTGACTATTCTGATTCTTTTTATAACAATTTTTTACAACTTTGATTCCTTATAGAACAATTTTCGTAAGTTGTTGGTGATATTTTAAAGATTCTAAAAAGGTTTTTATTAGATTTTTGGTGATATTTATTGGAATATCTGAAAAGAATTTAGAGTTGCTGGTAATATTGGATTTAGATATTTCTCAATACTTTTGGCGATATTTTGAAGATTCTATTAGATTTTTGGTGATATTCATTAGGTAACAAACTCCCAAGTTGTTGGTAATAGTTTTTGGAAATACTCTAAACAATTTTAGACTATTCTGATTCTTTTTACAACAATTTTATACAACTTTGATTCCTTATAGAACAATTCTAGTAAATTGTTGGTGATATTTTCAACATTCTATTAGTGTTTTTCAGTAGATTTTTGGTGATATTCATTAGGCAACAAACTCCCAAGTTGTTGGTAATAGTTTTTGGAAATATTCTAAACAATTTTCGACTATTGTGATTCTTTTTATAATAATTTTTTACAACTTTGATTCCTTATAGAACAATTCTCGTAAATTGTTGGTGATATTTTAAAGATTCTATTAGTGTTTTTCAGTGGATTTTTGGTGATATTCATTAGGTAACAAACTCCCAAGTTGTTGGTAATAGTTTTTGGAAATACTCTAAACAATTTTTGACTATTGTGATTCTTTTTAAAACAATTTTTGACTAGGTTGATTCCTTTTTATAACAATTTTTGACAATTTTTCCATCAATTTTTGTAGATTTTCGTTGATATTTAGAACGATTCTGTTAGCTATTAATACTCAACAATTACAAGTAAACAAAATTGAATGTCTTTCTGAAACTGCCGATCAATAAACAACTACAACAACAACAACAAAACAACAAATATTTTAAATAAACCGAACAAAAAAAAAAAAATAGAACCAATCACAACACAGAGGACAGATAAAAAAATTCCAAAATCCAACCGACAATGATGTTTACACTGTAGATAAGATATGTTTAATGTTACGTATATGTTTAACATGGGAAAGCTGAGACTATACTGATACATTGACCTTGACCTTGCACCATAATAATTATTGTATATATGTACTTATAGAATAGACGGCTGATAGACTAAAAGGGTAAATAGAGAGAGACAAATGTATCTCTTATCTCAGTGAGTGAGTGTGGTGTTTGAGACAGAGAGAGAGAGGGGGGGAGAGAGAGAGAGAGAGAGAGAGAGGGAGAGAGAGTACAGTAGGAGAATAAGAAGAAGAAGTAGAAGAAGAAGAAGTAGAAGAAGAAGTAGAAGTGGAAGTGGAAGAAGGAGAAGAGAACAACAAGAAGAAGAACACAAAGATGGATGGAGAAGTTGAACAATACGGAGAAAACAAGGAGACAGAAGAAGAAGAAGGAGAAGAAGAAGATGGAGGAGATGAAGAAGGAATGAAGAGGAAGAAGGAGAAGAAGAAGATGGAGGAGAAGAAGAAGAAGAAGGAGAAGAAGAAGATGGAGGAAATGAAGAAGGAAAGAAGAAGAAGAAGGAGGAGATGGAAAGAAAAAGAAGAAGAAAGAGATGGAAGAAATGATGAAGAAGTAAAAGATGAAGAAGTGGAAAGGAAGAAGTAGAAGAAAATGAGAATAAGAAAAAGAAAACAGAACAAGAAGAGGAAGAAGAAGGAAAGAAGAAGAGGACGAAGAAAACAGAAGACAGAAGTAGAAGAAGATGGAGGAGATGAAGAAGAAGAAGAAGAAGATAACAGAAGTAGAAGAAAGAAAGAAGAAGAAGAAGAAGAAGATAACAGAAGTAGAAGAAAGAAAGAAGAAGAAGAAGAAGAAGATAAATGGAGGAGATGAAGAAGAAGAGGAGGAAGAGGGAAAGAAGAAGATGTAGGAGATGATGAAGAGGAAGAAGTAAAAAAGAAGAAAAAAAGGAGGAGGAGAAGAAGAAGATGTAGAAAGAGAAGAAGAAGAAGAAGAATAGTAACAAAGTGAATAAGATGAAGGAGGAGAAAAATAGACGAAGATGGAGGTGATGAAGACGAGGTGGAAAGAGAGGAAGAAAAACAGAAGTAGTATTAAAAGATGAAGACAGAGAAGAAAAAGAATAAGAAAAAAGAGAAGAAGATGGAGAAGAAGAAGAAGAAGAAGGAGAAGGAGGCGAAGAAGAAGTTGGAGAAGAAAATACGAAGGAGGAGGAGATGAAGAAGAAAAAACTGTGAGAGACAACAAAAAAAAACTTAGTATAGGAAGATGAAGAAACAGATAAAGAAGAAGATGGAGGAGAAAAATATGGAGGAGAAGAAGAAGAAGGAGGAAGAGAGAGAAGAAGAAGATGGAGGAAGAGAAGAAGGAGAAGAGGATGGCACAGAAGAGGAAGGAAATGAAGAGGGAGAATCAAAAGAAGAGGAAGAAGAGAAGGAGAAGGAGGAACAGAAAGTAGAAGAAAGAAAAAGAAGAAAATGAAGAAACGATTGAGGAGAATGAGAAGATGAATGAGAGGAGGAGGAGGAGGAGGAGGAGGAGGAGGAGAAGGAGGAGGAGGAGGAGGAGGAGGAGAAGGAGGAGGAGGAGGAGGAGGAGGAGAAGGAGGAGGAGGAGGAGGAGAAGGAGGAGAAGGAGGAGGAGGAGAAGGAGGAGGAGGAGAAGGAGGAGGAGGAGGAGGAGGAGGAGGAGGAGGAGGAGGAGGAGGAGGAGAAGGAGGAGGAGAAGGAGGAGGAGAAGGAGGAGGAGAAGGAGGAGGAGAAGGAGGAGGAGGAGGAGGAGGAGGAGGAGGAGGAGGAGAAGGAGGAGAAGGAGTAGGAGGAGAAGGAGGAGGAGGAGGAGGAGGAGGCGGAGAAAAGACGGAGGTGAAGACGAAGAAAGTGATGAAAAAGAAGAGAGAAATTAGTAGGAGGAGAGGAAAGAGGAGAATAAGAAATTGGGTGAGAAGGGGAAAGAGAAGATGAAAACATGGAGAAGAATGAGACTAAGGTTGAGAGAAAAAAACGGAGAAGCACATGGAGTAGGAGAAGGAGATGAAGAGAGGAAAGAAGAACAAGAAGAGGAGAGGGGGAAAATTAAGGGGAAGAAGAAGAGAAGAAAGAAGACGATTAAGAAGAAGATGAGGAAAATGGGGAAGAAGAGGTAGAGGAAGAAGGAGGAGAAGGAAGAAGGAGAAGAAGAAGATGGAGAAGAAAAAGAAGAAGCAAGGAGAAGAAAAAGAAGAAGCAGATAAGTAGACAAGAAGAAAACAGATAAAATTGAATAAACAAAAATTCTATCACGTACATGAAAAAAGAATTCTTGTTTGAGCACACACACACACACACACACACACAGCCTTGAGTGACCTTGAGATAAAAAGAACATGTCCAAATAATAAAAATGATAACAATTTATCATTAAACTAATAATTTATTGAAAGGCAACAAAGTGTCTAAAACAGATTAAATTGTGGCAGTCTGGCTCTGAGCAAAAACAATAAATTTAAGATATTAGTTTTAATTTCATTTAATTCTTATATTTTTAACAATTTCTTAATTTTTATCTATTTTTTTAAACTTTTTTGATTAGTATTCATTTACTTGTAACCTTTTGAACTATTATAGTAGTTTATCTACGACCATGTCACAATGTATACATTACAGTTTCACAATTGATGCCAAAA
Source organism: Conomelus anceps (assembly GCA_948455865.1). Classification (NCBI taxonomy): domain Eukaryota; kingdom Metazoa; phylum Arthropoda; class Insecta; order Hemiptera; family Delphacidae; genus Conomelus; species Conomelus anceps. Next base: position 2,737,460 of record OX418222.1, on the reverse strand, counting down.
CAGCTGTCTTTTCGAAATGCTTTTTGAAACCCGTTGCATAATGAGCTCATTATAGTACAAGTTCTACATTATAACACGGGTTCTGGACCAATCAGAAGCATTTCTGATGGAATCAATATCGTAATTCCATATTGTGAAACTATCAGCTGATTTGATCAAACTGCTACACCAGCTGCTTTAACCTAACAATCTACTATAACTTCTCGTATTTGAGATGAGAGGTTAGGTATCTCTGACAGTCACAGGTAAAATGAAATTGTTTTAATTAAATGTATACTAGTGGTCGTAGATAAAATAGTGTATGCAACGATTTTATTCTGACCCTTATTAAGGCACGAGTTAGATGTTATAAATATCTCACGAGTGCTTTAATGGCCAAATAAAATCGATGCATACACTATTTTATCTACGACCACTAGTATACATTCAATTAAAACAATTTCATTTTACCTGTGACTGTCAGAGATACCTAACCTATCATCTCAAATACGAGAAGTTATAGTAGATTGTTAGGTTAAAGCAGCTGGTGTAGCAGTTTGATCAAATCAGCTGATAGTTTCACAATATTGAATTACGATATTGATTCCATCAAAAATGCTTCTGATTGGTCCAGAACCCGTGTTATAATGTAGAACCTGTACTATAATGAGCTCATTATGCAACGGGTCTCAAAAAGCATTTCGAAAAGACAGCAGCTGTTTTGGCATCAATTCTGAAACTGTAATGTATACATTGTGGCATGGTCATAGATAAATAAATAAATATATAGAACTTATAGAAAAATACAACTATATTAAAAAAAGAACTTTGGGGGAATTGATAGCCGTGAGCCGTAGCAGGTTCTATCAGATTAGATAAGCAACGCTCTCCTGGGCACTCTCTGTAAGGGTGACCGATTGGATTAGCCAGCCGAGGTCTCTTTATTGTAAAAACCCTTCCCGATGGTTCGGAACCCATATAAAATAATAAATATAAAAACTGTAATCTTTTGGAATGGAATTATCTAGTAAATTAAAAAATTGTACTAAAAAATTTACAACTAAAATAGTAAATTGAAAAATTGAAATCTTTTGGAATGGAAATTACAACTAGTAAATTAAAAAATTGTACTAAAAAATTTACAAATAAAATAGTAAATCGAAAAATTGTAATCTTTTAGAAAGGAAATTACAACTAGTAAATTGTAATAATTATAGAGTTTATAATACAAGAGGCTCCTTAAGTTACAAAGTACTTGTATTAAAATTACTACAAACTTAAAAAAAAATACAATATTAATAAATTCAATAATTGTATGCAACAAACGAAAAGAATTTCTAATTTTCCTTTTAAAATATTAATAACTTTAAAAAAATTACAATTAATAAACTTAATAATTGTATGCAACACAAAAAGAATTTTCTATTACTTTTCCAATTTTCCTTTTAAAATATTAACAACTTTAAAAAAATACAATTAATAAATTTAATAATTGTATGCAACACAAAAAGAATTTTCTATTACTTTTCCAATTTTCCATTTAAAATATTAATAACTTTAAAAAATTACAATTAATAAACTTAATAATTGTATGCAACACAAAAAGAATTTTCTATTACTTTTCCAATTTTCCTTTTAAAATATTAATAACTTTAAAAAAATTACAATTATTAAATTAAATAATTGTATGAAAACTAAAATTATTTTCAAATACATTTCAAATTTTCCTTTTAAAATATTAATAACTTTAAAAAATTAAAATTAATAAATTTAATAATTGTATGCAACACAAAAATAATTTTCTATTACTTTTCCAATTTTCCATTTAAAATATTAATAACTTAAAAAAATTACAATTATTGAATTCAATAATTGTATGCAAAAATTAAAATTATTTCCTCATACATTTCCAATTTTCCTTTAAAATATTAACAACTTTAAAAAAATACAATTAATAAATTTAATAACCGTATGCAACAAACGAAAAGAATTTCCTCATACATTTCCAACAATTTTCCTTCAACCTAGAGCACTCAGTTTTCCTTGTGATCACGCATTTTCCAAGGAATGGTGACCGGTTTTACTAGGTCAGCAATATTTCTAGCACAGAGGAAAGCCTAGATAAACTATTTCCCACGCTAGATTTTCCTGGAATGGATTGTGCTCTGACAAAAACGCTGATCCAGCAATATTTCTCAAATTCCATAGATGGCGATGGATAGAATATATAGACTAAATATAATACAATTGTATTATTATATACAAAATTAATAATAATATACTAATATAATACACTGATAATAAGCTGAAAGACAAAAAAAGGAAAGCCTAATAAATAATAAATCATAGTTTAATAAAAAGTAACCTAAATTTTTTTGGAGGAAGAAACCTACATAGGTCTGAGACTTGTGCGTGGGGTTGAGTTGGATGATGATAGGGACGTAAAGTTTTAAGTGAGTTCCCAACCACCCGCAAGTGATTTTCCAAACAGGGAACGAGTATTTTTTAATGGCCAATCCAATCGGTCACCCTTACAAACAGGGGCACAGTAGTTCGTAGCTTATCTCTATCTGATTGAACACATACCTATCACTTCGCTGATTGTGATTGATGAGCTGTACTTACAGTGTTTTAAGTGGGTTCCCAACCACCCGCAAGTGATTTTACAGTTAAGAACAGTGTCTTTTATGCTGGCCAATCCAATCGGTCACCCTTACAAACAGGGGCACAGTAGTTCGTAGCTTATCTCTATCTGATTGAACAGATATCTGCTGAAGCTCACAGCTATCACTTCCCTGATAAACCTCCTCTCTTTCCTACTACCTCATCATCATCATCCTCCTCCTCCTCCTCCTCCTCCTCCTTCTCCTCCTTTTAAACCACCTTCTCCTTCTTTTCATCCTTCTTCTAGTCATCTTCCTCTTCCTCCACCATCTTTTTCATCTCCTTCTTCTTCTCCTCCAACACCTCATCCAGTATTCTCTCTCTTCCTCCTACTCCTCTTTCTCTTCCTTCTACACCACCTTCTCCTACTCATCTTCCTCTTTTTCCTCCGTCTTCTTCTCCTTCTTCAACACCTCATCATCATCATCATCCTCCTCCTCCTCCTCCTCCTCCTCTTTCTCTTCCTCTTACACCTCCTTATCCTTCACCTTATCCTTCGTTTCATCCTTCTTCTCCTCCTCCTCCTCCTCCTCTTTCTCTTCCTCTTACACCTCCTTATCCTTCACCTTCTCCTTCGTTTCATTCTTCTCCTCCTCCTCTTTCTCTTCCTCTTACACCTCCTTATCCTTCACCTTCTCCTTCGTTTCATCCTTCTTCTCCTCCTCCTCCTCCTCTTTTTCTTCCTCTTACACCTCCTTATCCTTCACCTTCTCCTTCGTTTCATCCTTCTTCTTCTCCTCCTCCACTTCCTCCTTCACCACCATCTTTTTGTTCTCCTTCTTCTCTTTCTCCAACACCTCATCATAGTACTTTTTCCCTTCCTCCTCCTCCTCCTCATTCTCTAACTTCTACACTTGCTTATCCTTCACCTTCTCCTTTATCAACTCTTCATCGTCCACTCCTTCTCCACCATCTTTTCGTCTCCTCCTCATCCATCTTCTTCATCCTTTTCCAACACCTCAACCTAGTATTCTTACTCTTCCTCCTCCTCCTCCTCCTCTTTCTACACCTCTTTATCCTCCTTCTTCTCCTCCTCCTCCTCCTCCTCTTTCTACACCTCTTTATCCTCGTTCTTCTCATCCTCCTCCTCATCCTCATCCCCCTTCTTCTTCAGCTCCACCTCCTACTCCTACACAACCTTCTCCTTTATTTCATCCTCCTCCTCCTCCTCCAACACCTTCTTCTTCTCTTCCTCCATCTTTTCCTCCTCCACAACCACATCCTTCTCCCTCTTCTTCATTATAATAATTTATTAAACATACATTAATCATCATTAAATATCTAAAATTAATTTTAATAAATTTCATGTATTCTGTTCTCAATGTATTTCAACTTCACCCGTTGTTCTTCTCCACCTCTTTATCTTTCTTCACATTCTCCTCCTCCTTCTTCTTCCTCTCCTTCTCCTTCTTTTCCTCCTTCTTCTCCTTCTGCCTCTTCTTCTTACTACTCTTCTTCTCCTCCTCCTCCTTTTCTTCTTCTCCTTTTTCTTCTTTTCCTTCTTCTCCTAATCCTCCTTCTTCTTCCTCTTCTACTTCTCCTCCTTCTCTTCCTCCTTCCTCTCCTTCTCCTCCTCCTCCTCTTTCTACACCTCTTTATCCTCCTCTTTCTTCTTCTCCTCCTCCTTATCCTCATCCTCTATCTTATCCTCCTCCTCTTCCTCTTCTTCTGTTGACTTCTTCTGCCTCCTCTTCCTCTTCTTCTCCTCCTCCTTCTTCCTCTTCCCCCTCTACTTCTACCACTTCTTCTTCCTACTCCTATTCTTCTGCCTTTTCTTCTTCCTACTCTTCTTCTCTTCCTCCTTCTTTTCCACCTCCTTTTCTTCTTCTTCTACTTTTCATTTTTCTTCTCTTCCTTCTCCTCCAAATCCTCCTTCTTCTTCCTCTTCTACTTCTCCTTCTCTTCCTCCTTCATCTCCTTCTCCTCCTCCTCCTATTTCTACACCTCTTTATCCTCCTCCTTCTTCTTCCTCTTCCCCCTCTTCTTCTTCTTCCTCTTCCTACTCTTCTTCTCCTTCTCCTCTTCCTTCTTTTCCTCCTCCTTTTCTTCTTCTTCTACTTCTCCTTTTTCTTCTTTTCTTCTCCTCCTCATCCTCCTTCTTCTTCCTCTTCTACTTCTCCTCCTTCCTCTACTACTCCTCCTCCTCCTCTTTCAACACCTCCTTATCCTCATCCTTCTTCTTCTCCTCCTCTTTATCCTCATCCTCTATCTCCACCTCCTCCTCCTTCTTCTTCTCCTTCTGTTACTTCTTCTGCCTCCTCTTCCTCTTCCTCTTCTTCTCCTCCTCCTTCTTACTCTTCCCCCTCTTCTTCTTCTTTCACTTCTTCTTCATCCTCCTATTCTTCTTCCTCCTCCTATTCTTCTTCCTCTTCCTACTCTTCTTCTCCTTCTCCTCCTCCTTTTCTTCTTCTTCTACTTCTCCTTTTTCTTCTTTTCCTTCTCCTCCTCATCCTCCTTCTTCTTCCTCTTCTACTTCTCCTCCTTCCTCTCCTTCTCCTCCTCCTCCTCTTTCTACACCTCTTTATCCTCCTCCTCCTTCTTCTTATCCTCCTCCTTATCATCAACCTCTATCTCCACCTCCTCCTCCTCCTTCTTCTTCTCCTTCTGTTGACTTCTTCTGCCTCCTCTTCCTCCTCCTCCTTTCCTCCTCCTTCTTTTCCTCCTCCTTTTCTTCTTCTTCTACTTCTCCTCCTTCTTCTTCTCTTCCTCCTCCTCCTCCCTCTTCACCTCTCCCTCATTATTTCTACCATCCTCTTGCTTCTTCTCCTTCTGTTGTCTTCTTCTGCCTCCTCTTCCTCTCCTCCTCCTCCTCCTTCTTTTCTACTTCTCCTTTTTCTTCTTTTCCTTCTCCTCCTCATCCTCCTTCTTCTTCCTCTTCTACTTCTCCTCCTTCCTCTCCTTCGCCTCCTCCTCCTCCTCTTACTACACCTCTTTATCCTCCTCCTCCTTATCATCATCCTCTATCTGCACCTCCTCCTCCTTCTTCTTCTCCTTCTGTTGACTTCTTCTGCCTCCTCTTCCTCTTCCTCTCCTCCTCCTCCTCCTTCTTCTTCCTCATCCCCCTCTTCTTCTTCTTCTACCTCTTCTTCTTCTACCACTTCTTCTTCCTCCTCCTATTCTTCTTCCTCTTCCTATTCTTCTTCCTACTCTTCTTCTCCTTCTCCTCCTCCTGCTTTTTCTCCTCCTTTTATTATTCTTCTACTTCTCCTTTTTCTTCTTTTCCTTCTCCTCCTCCTTCTTCCTCTTCTCCTTCTTCTTCTCCTCCTCCTCCTCCCCCTCATTCGTCTTTCCTTCTCATCCTTCTCCTCCTCCTCCTCCTCCTCCTCCTCCTTCTTCCCCTTCACCTTCTTCTGCTCTTCCTCATTATTTCTATCATTCTCCTTCTTCTTATTCTCTAATAATTTAACTAGTGATTAACCGATCTAATTCATGTTATTAGATTAGATTAGATTATCGTTCTTTATTCCCGGCTAAATTTACAAATTTTGCATAAGTCAGCAAAAAACTCCGCCTCAAAATGGAAACAATAATCAGGTCACAATATCCTATTATTCAAATTGTCCCGAATTAAAAAAAAAAAAAAAAAAAAAAAAAAAAACTAATTACTCATCTCTTTTTTCCTTCATACAGCAATTGAACCAATTACTCCAAATATGGCCGCTAATTAGTAGTACATGAAATCATCAAATTACTAAACAAAACAACAATTCGACAAAAAAAAAATTATAACGCAATTTAACACAATAACTAGAGTTACGAAATACACTCAAATATAGTACACGGAATATTATATACAGGGTGTTTCGGAACTCTCTACCAATACTTCTAGGCAGTGTTTCTGGACCACTAACAAAAGTAAATATCGTAATAAAAATTTTCCCCAGTTACTCACACAGCCGCCATTTTGTTTTTTTCCCTCATTATTTTTTATTCGAACACCTCTGAATGTATAATTTTGAAATTTTGCAAACAGCTTTATAGCAATTAAAACAATCTTAAAAAAAATTAATCAAAATTTTCCGACATCAAAAAACAAAATAGCGGCCATTTAAAATCTTTGAACCGGATTAAATTAATAATGGCTGATGATATCAAAATTTGACTGGAATAACTTTTTTAGATATGTTTATTACAAATCTAACGATACCTCATTTTCCAAGATTGGCCAACAATTAACAGAGATATGCTACTTCTTAGGGTGTACGGTGGTTGGAAGCGAAAAACTGCAACCCGTTCTCAACCACCGCATACCCTAAAAAGTAGCATATCTCTGTTAATTGTTGGCCAATCTTGGAAAATGAGGTATCGTTGGATTCGCAATAAAACTATCTAAAAAACGTTATTCTAGTCAAATTTTGATATCATCAGCCATTATTAATTTAATCCGGTTCAAAGATTTTAAATTGCCGGCATTGTGTTTTTTGATGTCGGAAAATTTTGATTAATTTTTTAAGATTGTTTTAATTGTTATAAAGCTGTTTGCAAAATTTCAAAATTGTACATTCAGAGGTGTTTAAATAAAAAATAATGCGTGAAAAAAACAAAATGGCGGCTGTGTGAGTAAGTGGGGATTTTAGAAAAATTTTATTACGATATTTACTTTTGTTAGTGGTCCAGAAACACTGCCTACAAGTATTGGTAGAGAGTTCCGAAACACCCTGTATATATATATATAAAACAAGTGATAGCCATGAGCCGTAGTAGGTATCTGGTTAGTTAGCTCACGATAAGCTATTTACTGTGGGGCGCTCTTTGTAAGGGTGACCGATAGGATTGGCCAGCAAAAAAAACTTTGTTTTCTGCTGTAAAATCAATCGCCGGTGGTTGGGAACCCACCTAAAACTGTAGGTTTTACACCATGAGGGAAGTGATAGCTGTTAGCCGTAATTATGGTAATTATTATCATCGAGTATCGAATGATAGTAGCACAGTATAGAGCATCCAATACTCATAGTTATAACCACCATCGTAAAATCAAACACATACTGTGTAATGGTAGTATTCACACTGCACCAATCTGTCTCATACACCACCATTTGACAGCATGTGTTAGATTTTGCGATGGTGGTTATCACATCGGGTATCGCTTGCTCCACTGTGTAAGCATCATATTCTAACACTAAATGACACACTATAACACTAAATAACACTAAAATGCATGCAAACAGCTTGAAAAACTATGACTTAATAATTTTCCCGACTTTTCTCTCCCTATCTATGGAAAATTTTCACAAATGAAAATTTATTTTTTCTCAAGACACGTATAATTATCTTAAACTAATCAACCGTTATGCGAAATGTTACACTAATTATCTTAAAAATTCTAGTTTAAGTCCATTTAGGAAGCAAACGTGTGATAACAACTTAATAAATTGTACTTTAAGACCTCTTATCACCTATGTTATTGTTAGATAGCCTCGTTTTTAATCCTGTTTTAAATTTCAATATTGTTTAAAATATAAATATCGTCATTTTTTCTATTTCATCCCAACACTGTTTCAAAATTGAAAAAAAAAAATGGTTTCATGTTTTTAATTTCATTTATATCTGAAAAAATTCGTTTTTTGTTTTTTATTTCGTTTATATCTGTTCAAAATTGTATATTGTTATTATTTCTATTTCATTTTAACACCGCTTCAATATTGAAAAAAGTGGTTTTTTGTTTTTGATTTTATTATTGATTCAAAATTGTATATTTTTATATTTTGTTCATCATTCTAACACCATTTCAAATTGAAAAAAGTGGTTTTTTTGTTTTACATTTCAATATCGTTTCAAAATTTCAAATTATGTTGTTTTTCCTAGCCAGCTACATATTTTTTGGGGTGCTTGCACAGTGGAGCATTCGTTACTCAAAATGAGTACACAAATTTTCAAAAAAAAAGAACTATTTTTCAACTATTTAACAAGTAAAACCTTTATCAACCTTCAAACCACAAAAAAATTCCAAAAAACAGTACATTTTGGAAGAAAACAAACTAATCCACCTTCTAGAAATCACCCCAACTTTAGAAGAGCAATTTTTGAACATTTTCCAAAAAAAGACTACAAATTGAAAAAACTATTTCTCAAGAATCTTTTATGAACCCTTTGGGCATCACCAAAAAAATTACAAAAACCCCTATTTCGAAAAAATCAATCATTCAGTAATCTACCGTGAAGAAATCACCACAAACTAAAAAAAATGTTTTAAAATATTTATCAAACCACCAAAAATTTTAATAAAAAAGAACTACTTGAATATTTTCCTAGAATTACTCTTATAAACCTTTAGAACATCACTCAAAATGTTCAAAAAACAACAAACTATTTTTAATATTCTCCAAAATACCACCAGAAATTTAAAAAACAAAATTATTTTAAAAATAAATCCCAATTATTTCGAAAAACTACACCTCAAACTATTTTTCAAGAACCAATTTTTTCAAAACCATAAAACAATTTTCGAAATAAACCCAACAATTTTCAAAAATAGCACCACTAATTTCGCAAACCTTTTTCAAATATTCTCCCAAAAAAACCCCACCCTACAAACTATATTCCAAGAACCATTTTTTTTTCAAAAACAAGATCAATTTTCAATAATTTTCAAAATAAACCCTACTATTTTCAAAAACAGCACCACTAATTTTCGCAACCTTATTTCAAATATTCTCCAAAAAAACCCCACCCCACAAACTATTTTTCAAAACCATTTCAAAATAATTTTAAATAATTTTTTTTCAAAACCATAGAACAATTTTCAAAATAAACCCTACTATCTTCGAAAAAACCACCACAAATTTTCGCAAAATTATTTCAAATATTCTCCAAAAAACCCCACCCAATAAACTATTTTTCAAAACCATTTCAAAACGATTTTAAATAATTTTCAAAATAAACCCTTCTTTCTTTGAAAAAACCACCACAAATTTTCGCAAACCATTTTTCAAATATTCTCCAAAAAACCCCACCCAATAAACTATTTTTCAAAACAATTTTAAATAATTTTCAAAAAAAAACCTCCTTTCTTTGAAAAAACCGCCACAAATTTTCGCAAACCAATTTTCAAATATTCTCCAAAAAACCCCACCCAATAAACTATTTTTCAAAACCATTTCAAAACAATTTTAAATAATTTTCAAAATAAACCCTTCTTTCTTTGAAAAAACCACCACAAATTTTCGCAAACCTTTTTCAAATATTATTAAAAAAAACCCACCCCACAAACTATTTTTCAGAACCAATTTTTTCAAAACCATAGAACAATTTTCAAAATAAACCCAACAATTTTCAAAAATAGCACCACTAATTTTCACAAACCAATTTTCAAATATTCTCAAAAAAACCCGCACCCCACAAATTCCCGCAAACCTTCTCTATTTCCACAGAACCAGCACACACTACGACACTACTACACACACACACCAGCGCGCGTACAGTCACTACAATAAAACACAGACACACCGTACGTTATACCGGCACGCACCACTTTTGAACCAGACTGTACATCCACCTTGTAAACCAACTGGAAGTCAACTGAGCTCTGAACTAGTAGTGCTACGCGGCTCAGGTCTTTCTTGTCTTGTTTGGCTAGCTTTTTACCTATGTGCTGGCGCTGTAGCCACACTCCTGCAGTGTTGCCAACTCAACTTTGAATGCTAGTTCAAGTGCAAGGCCTTGGCATAGCACAGGTTAGGTTGGTAACCGTGGTGAACTGGATGGATGGATACAACAAAGTTTGACGAACGTTGTCACCAAAAAGAACATTCCAATTTATAAGAATGAACATGGTGAGAACTATATATATATTTTTAGAACAAAATAGATATATACAATAGTAATAGAATAGAATAGATGTATATATCTAAATGAACATAGTAAGAAATATCTATATTTTTAGAAATAAATAGATATATACAATAGGAAGACAACCTGTAATGTAAAATTTTTGTTGGGAGGATGGAACCCAAAAGCTACAAAAAAGTTACTTTTTACAGCTTACCATGGGCTCTTACTGTCACATATTAGGTGTGCTATCTTAGTATGGGGTAATTCATCAAAACAAAACCTTGTTTTAAGATCCAAAAGAAAGCTGTTAGGTATATGGAAAGAGTAAATAGATTAGATTCATGTAGGCCGTTGTTCAAGAGACTTGATCTCCTAATTGTACCCCTGCTTATATGTGTATGAAGCTACTTTATATGTTGTAAAAAAGAGTGATATTAAACTAAATCTTGATAGGATGTTTAGGTGTATAGAAAGAGTGAATAGATTAGATTCATGTAGGCCGTTGTTCAACAGACTTGGTCTCCTAACTGTACCCTGCTTATATGTGTATGAAGCTACTCTATATGTAGTAAAAAAGAGTGATATTAACCAAAATCTTGATGTACACGATTATAATATACAGAGATTATCACTTGGTGAGTCACAATAGTAGCTTATTCAAACAAAAACCTACTTATATTGGTAGGAAACTCTACAATAAGCTACCGCAGTTTTTAAAGAGTCTTGAAAATATAGAAATATTTAAAAAACAATTGAAAAAATATTAAGTTTAGCTTTTTATAGTGTACAAGAGTTCCTTTCACATCAAAATTAAGCCTCACTTCAACTAATTGATATAGTAATTATGGTATCTAGTGTATATGACTAATGTTAATCTGACTTGTCTTATACTCCTTAACTGGAGTCTCCAGAACGTAATCTAAAAAAAGAACAAAGGTCTGAGACCTGTGCGTAGGTAATGAACTAGATGATGATGGTGTCCTACAGTTTTTAGGTGGGTTCCGAGTCACCGGCAAGTGATTTTCCAGCATAGAACAGTATCTTTAGCTATTAATCTTGATGAGTTGTATGATTTTGGGGATCTACAGTTTTAGGTGGTTTCCGAACCACCCGCGACTGATCATCATCTAATACATTCCTAAAACATGCAGAAAATATATTCATCTAGTCACATATTCAAATAAAATTCTGAAGTTCACATACTCATTCATTAGGGGTTCTACTACTCCCCAAAATAGGGTAGGGGTTCCCAACCCCTAAAAGACCAACGGAAGGCAGGGAGGGTGTCCTATACCCATCCACCCTTCAAAAAATCTGCCCATTTTTTTTGGGGGGGGGGGGGGGGTTACTTTTGTAAGTAGTCCAGACTACCAATATGAAAAAATGGTTTTTGAAATAATTATATATAATTTTTTTTCTGATGATGCCCACATGAGTCCGAGACTTGTGCGTGGGTAATGGGTGAATGATAACACACATATAGATATTTTAATTGTCTATTTATTCACAAAAAAGTTTATTTATTTCATTGTATAATTTACTTTGTTATAATTTACTTACTTAGCTTGTTGTAGAGTTTCCTACCAATATAACTAGGTTTTTGTTTGAATAAGCTACTTTTATCTACGGCCATGTCATAATGTATACATTACAGTTTCACAATTGATGCCAAAACAGCTGCTGTCTTTTCAAAATGATTTTTGAAACACGTTGTATAAAGAGCTCATTATAGTACAGGTTCTACATTATAACACGGGTTCTGGACCAATCAGAAGCATTTTTGATGGAATCAATATCGTAATTCAATATTGTGAAGGAGTGGCCGTAGCCGAGTGGGTTAAGTGCTGGTTTGCTAGCCCAAAGGTCCCGGGTTCGATCCCAGTTCTGACCGAAAGTTTTTACCTCGGGCCACTCCCGTGTTTCGGAGGACACGTTAAGCTGTCGGTCCCGGCTGCCTAAAAAACAGTCGTTAAGTCACGTCAGAGGCCCTGAACTTATTCAGGTGCGACCTGATAACTCTGACACCAGACCTGAGCCAGCCAGGTCACACGATATTATTATTATTAATATTGTGAAACTATCAGCTGATTTGATCAAACTGCTACACCAGCTGCTTTAACCTAACAATCTACTATAACTTCTCCTATTTGAGATGAGAGGTTAGGTATCTCTGACAGTCACAGGTAAAATGAAATTGTTTTAATTAGATGTTTACTAGTGGTCTTCGTAGATAAAATAGTGTATGCAACGATTTTATTTGGCCATTAAAGCACTCGTGAGATATTTATAACACTCGCATTCGCTCGTGTTATAACTTACATCTAACTCGTGCCTTAATAAGGGTCAAAATAAAATCGTTGCATAAACTACTATTATCTACGACCACTAGTATACATTTAATTAAAACAATTTAATTTTACCTGTGACTGTCAGAGATACCTAACCTCTCATCTCAAAAATCTTTTGCATCTTTGAGTGTCACTGTGTTTTATATGCAGATGTGTTGTACATTTTGATTGGTTAAATAGAAATTATTTTTTTTATATAAATAATTTTTATTTCGCAATAAACAACAACGGTACAACAATCTTCAACATACACAAGTACATAAGAAATACATTGTGATATTTTTTGAGAAAGTAGACACTTCCGAGAATAGCTTATATGGGAGTTGCCACCAAAATATTAAATATCTGATATTTTTGGTGATATCTTTAATATACTTAATGAACATAATATACAAGCAACAGAACTCAGAAGTCGAAATAAAAAATTAATCTAATATAAATTGAAACCAAAAATGAACTCAAATAATAAAATGTAATTATTATTAAATTTAAGTTTAAAATTAAGTTTTTCTCTGTGACAACCTTCAGGTACAACGACTGTCGGGGGTATGTGTGAAACAAGCCTTAGGGAGATTGAATCATTTGATTTAAAAAAAAAAAAAAAACCCCGGTAAGTATAGAGTACACCTGCGTTCTATGTTTTATAATTTTGTATTTTTTTATATTTAAATTTTTGTATTTTTTATATTCATATTTTTGTGATTATATTTTTGTATTTTTTAAATTTATATTTTTTTATATCAAAATTCTTGTATTTTTATATTTATATTTTTTATATCAATATTTTTCTATTTTTTACATTTAAAATTTTGTATTTTTTATATTTATATTCTTGTATTTGTTGTATCAATATTTTTTTTATTCAAATTTTTATATTTTTAAATTTTTCTTTATTTTTTATATCAATATATTTGTGTCATTCACTAGCCTCTACGTGGATGGTATTACTTGATTCAGTGCTTCACAAAACGTCACTCAGTGCTTCTCTGGCCTCTACGTGAATGGTACTATATGCTTCAGTGCTTCACAAAAAGTCACTCAGTTCTTCTCTGGCCTCTACGTGGATGGTACTATTTACTTTAATGCTCCACAAAAAGTCACTCAGTACTTCTCTGGCCTCTCCGTGATTGCTATCATTTGCTTTAATGCTTCACAAAAAGTCACTCAGTACTTCTCTAGCCTCTACATGAATGCTATCATTTACTTTAATGGTTCACAAAAAGTCACTCAGTACTTCTCTAGCCTCTACGTGAATGCTATCATTTACTTTAATGCTTCACAAAAAGTCACTCAGTGCTTCTCTAGCCTCTCCGTGAATGCTATCATTTACTTTAATGCTTCACAAAAAGTCACTCAGTGCTTCTCTAGCCTCTCCGTGAATGCTATCATTTACTTTAATGCTTCACAAAACGTCACTCAGTGCTTCTCTGCCCTCTCCGTGAATGCTATTATTTACTTTAATGCTTCACAAAAAGTCACTCAGTACTTCTCTTGCCTCTCCGTGAATGCTATCATTTGCTTTAATGCTTCACAAAAGTCACTCAGTGCGCCATAAAAGTGAATATTTTGTAGAATAGTGAGC
>OX418222.1:2669722-2722917 GCA_948455865.1 Conomelus anceps | reverse complement strand
CCTTCAAATAAGAACTTTTTAAGACGTCCTTGAATTCAAAGGACACCTCAAGGAAAGTTCATAAATACGTGGTGTTAATTTCAAGTGTACTTGGGTTTCAAGGTAATCTCAAGGTAAGCCCAACGTCCTTAATGTGTCTACAGTAGGATGAAATAGTGTCCTTCAAATAAGAACTTTTTAAGACGTCCTTGAATTCAAAGGACACCTCAAGGAAAGTTCATAAATACGTGGTGTTGATTTCAAGTGTACTTGGGTTTCAAGGTAAGCCAACGTCCTTAATGTGTCTACAGTAGGATGAAATAGTGTCCTTCAAATAAGAACTTTTCAAGATGTCCTTGAATTCAAAGGAAACCTCAAGGAATGTTCATAAATATTTCATAAGTCAATTTTCAAACGTCCTTGAGTTTCAAGGTCACCTCAAGGTAATCCCAAAGTCCTTAATGTGTCTACAATAGGATGTAATAGTGTCCTTCAAATAAGAACTTTTTAAGACGTCCTTGAATTCAAAGGATACCTCAAGGAATGTTCATAAATATTTCATAAGTCAATTTTCAAACGTCCTTGAGTTTCAAGGTCACCTCAAGGTAATCCCAAAGTCCTTAATGTGTCTACAATAGGATGAAATAGTGTCCTCCAAATAAGAACTTTTTAAGACGTCCTTGAATTCAAAGGACACCTCAAGGAATGTTCATAAGTCAATTTTCAAACGATCTTGAGTTTCAAGGTCACCTCAAGGTAATCCCAAAGTCCTTAATGTGTCTACAATAGGTTGAAATAGTGTCCTTCAAATAGGAACTTTTTAAGACATCCTTGAATTTAAAGGACACCTCAAGGAAATTTCATAAATACGTGGTGTTAATTTCAAGTGTACTTGGGTTTCAAGGTAATCTCAAGGTAAGCCCAACGTCCTTAATGTGTCTATAATAGGATGAAATAGTGTCCTTCAAATAAGAACTCTTTAAGACGTCCTTGAATTTAAAGGACACCTCAAGGAAATTTCATAAATACGTGGTGTTAATTTCAAGTGTACTTGGGTTTCAAGGTAAGCCCAACGTCCTTAATGTGTCTACAGTAGGATGAAATAGTGTCCTTCAAATAAGAGCTTTTTAAGACGTCCTTGAATTCAAAGGACGCCTCAAGGAAAGTTCATAAATACGTGGTGTTAATTTCAAGTGTACTTGGGTTTCAAGGTAAGCCCAACGTCCTTAATGTGTCTACAGTAGGATGAAATAGTGTCCTTCAAATAAGAACTTTTTAAGACGTCCTTGAATTCAAAGGACACCTCAAGGAAAATTCATAAATACGTGGTGTTAATTTCAAGTATACTTGGGTTTCAAGGTCATCTCAAGGTCAGCCCAACGTCCTTAATGTGTCTATAATAGGATGAAATAGTGTCCTTCAAATAAGAACTCTTTAAGACGTCCTTGAATTTAAAGGACACCTCAAGGAAAGTTCATAAAAAAGTCGTGTTCATTTTCAGGTGTCCTCCAGTTTCAAGGTCACCTCAAAAGCAGCCCAAGTCGTAACTGTGTCTGCATTACAATAGGAGGCACCAATGGCCTTCAAAATAGAAACACTCATGCTTTTCAAGACGACCTTGTGGTTCAAGGACACCACAGGGAAAGTTTATAAATTTGTCGTGTTCATTTTCAAGGTCACCTCAAGGTAACCCCAACACTATCACTGTCTACAACAGGAAGCAACAGCGTTCTTGAAACCAGTAACTTCTTTATTCTTTTTTTTTTTGTTACCTGTGCGTGGGTAATGAGTTGGATGATGGAGATTGGACCTACAGTTTTAGGTGACTTCCCAACCACACGCAAGTAATTTTACAGCAGAGAACAGTGTCTTTAATGCTGGCCAATTTAATCGGTCACCGTTACAAAGATAGCACAGAAGAGCGTTACTTATCTCTATCTGATTGAACAGATACCTGCTACGGCTCACGGCTATCACTTCCATGATTGATGAGTTAGACCTACAGTTTTAGGTGACTTCCAAACCACACGCAAGTAATTTTACAGCAGAGAACAGTGTCTTTATTGCTGGCCAATCTAATCGGTCACCGTTACAAACAGTACCTACGAGAACGCAGCTTATCTCTATCTGATTGAACAGATGCCTGCTACGGCTCACGGCTATCACTTCCCTGATTGATGAGTTGGAACTACAGTTTTAGGTGAGTTCCCAACCACACGCAAGTAATTTTACAGCAGAGAACAGTGTCTTTATTGCTGGCCAATCTAATCGGTCACCGTTACAAACAGTATCTACGAGAACGCAGCTTATCTCTATCTGATTGAACAGATACCTGCTACGGCTCACGGCTATCACTTCCCTGATTGATGAGTTGGAACTACAGTTTTAGGTGGGTTCCAAACCACCCGCAAGTGATTATACAACAGAGAATAGTGTATTTTTTGCTGGCCATTCTAATCGGTCACCGTTACAAACAGGACCTACGAGAACGCAGCTTATCTCTCTGATTGAACAGATACCTGCTACGGCTCACGGCTATCACTTCGTTTGATTCCATCTTGTCGTTTGAGCCATGCTTTGGGGAAACGTGGTTGACCTACTATTTTAGGTGGTTTCCGAACCACAGAATGAGTGAAAATTACTTGAATTTCAAGTACAACTAAAGGCACCCTTCATAAATACATCGTAACTGTAAACCAGAACAGGATGTCCTTAGTAAATTTTTCAAAACCGAGCACCAATAGGGGATCATTCCACCCTCAAAAAAAAAAACTTCAAAAAAAGGGTCCAACAAGGGCGGTGTGAGAATTTTGGGGCTGTGGACCCTTTTAAAAACTCTCACAAAAAAAGGGTCTCAAAGAGAAGGCAGAGTACCGTTAGAGAGAGAGAAGGAAGGAAGATGAGAAAGACAATATTCTCAACTCTGTTTCAAGGTCTTTGTCTAAACATAGATACAACACACTACATAGATATACTATATTATTGTACTATTATATATTATATATATAATTTTTTTTATGTTTTGTGGTATTTTTATTTTTTTGTAGATTACGTCTTGGAGACTCCAGTTAAGGAGTATAAGACAAGTCAGATCAACAATATTATACACTAGATACCATAATTACTTCAATTAGTTGAGGTGAGGCTTAATTTTGATGTGAAAGGAACTCTTGTACACTATAAAAAGCTAAACTAAATATTTTATCAATTGTTTTTCAAATATTTCTATATTTTCCAGACTCTTTAAAAACTGCGGCAGCTTGTTGTAGAGTTTCCTACCAATATAACTAGGTTTTTGTTTGAATAAGCTACTATTGTGACTCACCAAGTGATAATCCCCTCTGTATTATAATCGTGTACATCAAGATTTTAATTAATATCACTCTCATTTAGTACATATAAAGTAGCTTCATACACATATAAGCAGGGTACAGTTACCAATATTACTAGGTAGCATCTGTAGCTACTGAAAAGTGACAGTAGTGTTGAAATAGATTCATTATGACACTACTTTGAATAGACCTGGAATAATGTGAGGTATATTGACATCACTTTCTAGTCTCTTATGTCTACTTTATCAACGACCATGTCATCATAATGTACACATTACAGTTTCACAATTGATGCCAAAACAGCTGTCTTTTCGAAATGCTTTTTGAAACCCGTTGCATAATGAGCTCATTATAGTACAGGTTCTACATTATAACACGGGTTCTGGACCAATCAGAAGCATTTCTGATGGAATCAATATCGTAATTCAATATTGTGAAACTATCAGTTGATTTGATCAAACTGCTACACCAGCTGCTTTAACCTAACAATCTACTATAACTTCTCGTATTTGAGATGAGAGGTTAGGTATCTCTGACAGTCACAGGTAAAATGAAATTGTTTTAATTGAATGTATACTAGTGGTCGTAGATAAAATAGTGTATGCAACGATTTTATTTGACCATTAAAGCACTCGTGAGATATTTATAACACTCGCATTCGCTCGTGTTATAACTTACATCTAACTCGTGCTTTGATAAGGGTCAAAATAAAATCATTGCATAAACTACTATTATCTATGACTAGTTTATAAAGTAGATATAACAGGAAAGAAAGTAATGTCAGTACAGCTTACATATTTTCATGCCTTATCAAACTAGTGTTGTAATGGAGCTATTTCAACACTACTGTTACTTTTCAGTTCCTACAGGTGTCTAAAACAATCACTACTTAGCATCACTTCAAAACAATGTGAAAAGACGTTAACAGCTTTATTATCACTTATTCTGTGGTTAGGAACCCACCTAATATAGTAGCTCCACCACGCTACCTCAAAAAATGTTTCAAATGGCAAGATGGAACCAAACATCAGGGAAGTGATAGCCGTGAGCCGTAGCAGGTATCTGTTCAATCAGATATAGATAAGCTGCGTTCTCATGGGAACTCTTCGTAAGGATGACCGATTAGATTGGCCAGCGAAAAAGACACTGTTTTCTGATGTAAAATCACTTGCGGGTGGTTCGGAACCCACCTAAAACTGTAGGTCCAACTCATCAATCACTAATTCATTACCCACGCACAGGTCTCACACCTTTGTGGGCTTCATCCTCCAAAAAAAAGGAAGTTGAGATGACCTTGAAACTTATGGCTTACTTGAAAATGAACACATTACATATTTATGAACCTTCCTTGACGTGTCCTTGCAAGTCAAGGTTGTCGTAAAAAGCCTCTCGAATGTTTCTGGTTGCAAGAACAATGGTGCATCCTGTTAAGACATTGGGACAACCTTGAGGTGACCTTGAAACTTAAGGACACTTTAAAATGAACACATGACATATTTATGAACCTCCCTTGACGTGTCCTTGTAAGTCAAGGTTGTCGTAAAAAGCCTCTCGAATGTTTCTGGTTGCAAGAACGATGGTGCATCCTGTTAAGACATTGGGACATCATTGAGGTGACCTTGAAACTGAAGGACACTTGAAAATGAACACATGACGTATTATTAGCTTTCCTTGAGGTGTTCTAGAAACTCAAGGTCGTCTTAAAAATATCTCTAATGAACACATGAATTTATAAAAATTCTTTAAGGATTACTCCCCACCAAAGAAAGCTTGCCACATAGTTTCAATTTTATATTTCTGTATTATTTATGTTTTTTTTCTGTGTATTATTTATGTATTATTACTAAAATTTATGAAATCGTTTATATAAGATTTTTTTAGTTAATACCCTAAAATTTATTTTCGAGGTCAAGCTAAAAACTCTCAAAAGCTTAGACACGATTTGTAAAATAAATTTTGAGCGACATTTTGAATCATATAATATCAATCTTACCTCCCTATCGTCCCTTTTTCTTAAAATCTCTCAACCACACGGTCTCTCTCATCTTTCTATCTTTCTTCTCTTTCTATCATCTACTCTCTCTCGTACTCTCCTTCTCACTCACTCTCTCTCTTCCTTTATAATCACTCTTTCTCTCTCCAATAACTTCTTATCAACATCGGTCCAGAAAAGAATCGAAATCCGATTATATTCTTTTCAAAAAACATTTCTCAAGTTGAAGTCGGCTTTGGGATACAATCAAATTGGAAACAGAAGGAGAAGAAGGAGGAGGAGTAAACAGGAGGAGAAAAAGGAGGAGAAGAAGAAGAAGAAGGAGGAGGAAGAAGGAGAAGGAGGAGGAGAAAATAGGAGAAGAAAAAGGAGGAGAAGAAGAAGAAGAAGGAGGAGGAGAAAATAGGAGAAGAAGAAAAAGGAGGAGGAGAAGAAGAAGAAGGAAGAAAGAAGAAGAAGAAGGAGCGGAGAAAATAGGAGAAGAAAAAGGAGGAGAAGAAGAAGAAGAAAAAGGAGGAGGAGAAGAAGAAGAAGGAGGAGGAAGAAGGAGAAGGAGGAGGAGAAAATAGGAGGAGAAGAAAAAGGAGGAGGAGAAGAAGAAGAAGAAGGAGGAGGAGAAAATAGGAGAAGAAGAAAAAGGAGGAGGAGAAGAAGAAGAAGAAGAAGAAGAAGGAAGAAAGAAGAAGAAGAAGGAGGAGGAGAAAATAGGAGAAGAAAAAGGAGGAGGAGAAGAAGAAGAAAAAGGAGGAGGAGAAGAAGAAGAAGGAGGAGGAAGAAGGAGAAGGAGGAGGAGAAAATAGGAGGAGAAGAAAAAGGAGGAGGAGAAGAAGAAGAAGAAGGAGGAGGAGAAAATAGGAGAAGAAGAAAAAGGAGGAGGAGAAGAAGAAGAAGGAAGAAAGAAGAAGAAGAAGGAGCGGAGAAAATAGGAGAAGAAAAAGGAGGAGGAGAAGAAGAAGAAAAAGGAGGAGGAGAAGAAGAAGAAGGAGGAGGAAGAAGGAGAAGGAGGAGGAGAAAATAGGAGGAGAAGAAAAAGGAGGAGGAGAAGAAGAAGAAGAAGGAGGAGGAGAAAATAGGAGAAGAAGAAAAAGGAGGAGGAGAAGAAGAAGAAGAAGAAGAAGGAAGAAAGAAGAAGAAGAAGGAGGAGGAGAAAATAGGAGAAGAAAAAGGAGGAGGAGAAGAAGAAGAAAAAGGAGGAGGAGAAGAAGAAGAAGGAGGAGGAAGAAGGAGAAGGAGGAGGAGAAAATAGGAGGAGAAGAAAAAGGAGGAGGAGAAGAAGAAGAAGAAGGAGGAGGAGAAAATAGGAGAAGAAGAAAAAGGATGAGGAGAAGAAGAAGAAGAAGAAGGAAGAAAGAAGAAGAAGAAGAAGGAGGAGAAAATAGGAGAAGAAAAAGGAGGAGGAGAAGAAGAAGAAAAAGGAGGAGGAGAAGAAGAAGAAGGAGGAGGAAGAAGGAGAAGGAGGAGGAGAAATAGGAGGAGAAGAAAAAGGAGGAGGAGAAGAAGAAGAAGAAGGAGGAGGAGAAAATAGGAGAAGAAGAAAAAGGAGGAGAAGAAGAAGAAGGAAGGAAGAAAGAAGAAGAAGAAGGAGGAGGAGAAAATAGGAGAAGAAGAAAAAGGAGGAGGAGAAGAAGAAGAAGAAGGAGGAGGAGAAAATAGGAGGAGAAGAAGAAAAAGGAGGAGGAGAAGAAGAAGAAGAAGAAGAAGAAGGAGGAGGAGAAAATAGGAGAAGAAGAAAAAGGAGGAGGAAAAGAAGAAGAAAGAAAGAAGAAGAAAAGGAGGAGAAGAAGAAGAGAAGAAAATAAGAAAAAAACGAAGACGAATAAGAAGAAGAAGCTAAATGAAGACGAAGACGGAGATGAGGAAGAAGAAGAAGAAGAAGAAGAAGAGGAAGAACGGGAGAAAGAAGAGGCAGAAGAGGAGGAAGAAAAGGAAGAGGAGGAAGAGGAAGAAGAAGAGGAAGCCGAAGAAGAGGAAGCAAAAAGAAGACGAAGAAGGAGAAGAAGAGGGAGAAGAAGAGGAGGATGAAGAAGACGAAGAAGAGGAGGAAAAGGAGAATAAGAAGAACAGACAGAAAGGGGGAGAAGAAGAGGAGGAAGAAGAGGCAGACAAGGAGGAAAAGGAAGAAGAGAAAAGAAGAAGAAGACGAAGAAGAGGAAGAAGAAGAAAAGGAGAAGAAGAAAAGGAGGAGGAAAAGAAGAAGAAGAAGAAAGAAAGAAGAAGAAAAGGAGGAGAAGAAAAGGAGTAGAAGAAAAGGAGGAGGAAAAGAAGTAGAAGAAGAAAGAAGAAGAAAAGGCGAAGAAGAAAAGGAGTAGAAGAAAAGGAGGAGGAAAAGAAGTAGAAGAAGAAAGAAAGAAGAAGAAAAGGAGGAGAAGAAAAGGAGGAGGAAAAGAAGTAGAAGCAGTAATGGAAGAAAAGGATGGCTTAGCTGTCTTTAGCAGAGGTGTTATTTCTATTTTGAAAGGTGGTATGTTCAAGGTCATACCGATATATAGATGAATACATTGTATATACAGATATACATGTACATATATATATTGGACCCCTCAAAATAATGAGAAGAAAAAAAAAGTAAACCACTAAAATGGTAGAAGAGAAGGAGAGGAAATGATTGAACAGGAAGAAGAGAATGTAGAAGGAGAAGAAGAAGAAGAAAAGGAGGAAGAAAAAGAAAAAGAATCACTAAGAAAAAACATCGAAAAAAAAGAAACACTAACGTAAAGAGGAAGCAGGAAGATGAAAAGCTCAAAGAGAAATAGCAACGAAGAAAAAGAAGAAGAAGAAGAAGAAGAAGAAGAAGAAGAAGAAGAGGGAGAAGAAGAAGTGGGAGAAGAAGAGGGAGAAGAAGAAGTTGTAGTAGAAGTAGAAGAAGAAGGAGAGGGAGAAGAAAAAGAGTGAGAAGAAGATGGCCAAAAAGTAGAAGAAGAAGAAGAGGGAGAAGAAGAAGAAGAAGAGGGAGAAGAAGAAGAGGGAGAAGAAGAGGGAGAAGAAGAGGGAGAAGAAGAAGTAGTAGTAGAAGTAGAAGAAGAAGAAGGAGAGGGAGAAGAAAAAGAGGGAGAAGAAGAAGAGGGAGAAGAAGATGGAGAAAAAGTAGAAGAAGAAGAAGAAGAAAAAGTGGAAGAAGAAGAGGGAGAAGAAGAAGAGGGAGAAGAAGTAGTAGTAGAAGTAGAAGTAGAAGAAGAAGAAAACGACGAAGAAGAAGAAGAAGTAGACGGAGAAGAAGAAGAAGACAAAGAAGAGAAGAAAGAAGAAGAAAAAGAGGGAGAAGAAGAAGTGGGAGAAGAAGAAGTGGGAGAAGAAGAGGGAGAAGAAGAGGGAGAAGAAGAAGTAGTAGTAGAAGTAGAAGAAGAAGAAGAAAACGAAGAAGAAGAAGAAGAAAAGGGTGGAGAAGAAGAAGAAGAAGAAGAAGAAGAAAAAATAGGAAGAAAAAAGAAGAATCACGAAGAAGAAACAGCGTAAAAGGAAACACTAACAAAAAGAAGCAGGAATATGAAGCTCAAAGGCGAATAGCTAAGAAGAAAAGAAGAAGAAAAATAGGTAAGAAGGAGAAGAAGAAGAAAAAGAAGAAAACAAAGAAAAAGAAGAAGAAGAAGTGAAAGAGAATCCAAGAAGAGGAAGAGTGTGTTTTAGTAGTAAAGGGAGATAGAGAGGCAGGTGATCTAGAAAAAAAGGGTTCCCCAAAAACTTGACCTGAATTCTTGTTATCCTTCAGCCCCTACCCCTCCCCTTCACCCCCCCCCCCGCCCGCTATAAACAACACTGACCCTTTTTCCTTCTCTTTCTACTCACACTCTCTCTCTCACACTAACGCATTGTCTCTCTCTCACTCTCTCTAAAGAAATCAAACAATCTCTCTCGCTTTTCGGCACCACACCAAAACACCCAAACCGAATCTCAACACCTGCTAGAAATTTTGAAAGGTCCAGCTGTTTATTGAACGCAAAAACCTTGTTCAAAACTGTGGCACAGTTATTGCTTGATAAGGCAGTTGCGTAGAGCAGTCTCGAAACGTGTTACACGGGGTGGAGCGATCTAGGTTCGTCTAGACATTTCTAGATTTTTCTAAATCTGGTGTAGATACATACCAGCTGTTTTTTAACAGAAAAACCTTGTTCGAAACAGACACACTTTATGGTTGAAAAAGTAATTGCGTAGAGAAATCTCAACACTAGCTACACGAGTCTAGGTATCTGCTAGAGCAAACTAGATTCATCTAGATAAGACAGTTTTAGATTTTTCTAAATCTGGCGTAGATACATACCAGCTGTTTTTTAACAGAAAAACTTTGTTCAAGACAGACATACTTTATATTGATAGAACAGTTGCGTAGAGCAATATAGAAACTTGCTACACGAGTCTAGGTATCTGCTAGAGCAAACTAGATTCATCTAGATAAGACAGTTTTAGATTTTTCTAAATCTGGCGTAGATATATACCAGCTGCTTTTTAACAGAAAAACCTTGTTCGAAACAGACATACTTTATATTGATAGAACAGTTGCGTAGAGCAATATAGAAACTTGCTACACGAGTCTAGGCATCGGCTAGAGCAAACTAGATTCATCTAGATAAGACAGTTTTAGACTTTTCTAAATATGGTGTAGATACATACCAGCTGTTTTTTAACAGAAATACCTTGTTCGAAACAGACATACTTTATATTGATAGAGCAGTTGCATAGAGCAATATAGGAACTTGCTACACGAGTCCAGGTATCTGCTAGATTTGTCTAGATACGACAGTTCTAGACTTTTCCAGGTTTGATTTAGATACATACCAGCTGTTTTTTTAACAAAAAAAGTTCAAAACAGACAGACTCGTGGTTGGTAGAGCAGTTGCTTAGAGCAATCGCAACACTAGCTACACGAGCCTAAGCATCTGCTAGAGCAATCTAGATTCGTCTACATATGCCAGTTCTAGGTCTGGTTTAGATAAATATCAGCTTTTAACTGAGCAGAAAAACTCTGTTCAAAACAAAGACATACTTTATAGATAGAGCAGTTGCTTAAAGCAATCTAGGAACTTGCTACATGAGTCTAGGTATCTGCTAGAGCAATCTGCTCTAGTGTAGGTATCTGCTAGACTCGTCTAGATACAAGAATACCAGACTAGTTCTGGTTGTCTGGTTTAAAAATACCAGCTGATCCCTGAACAGAAAAACTTTGTTCAATAAATTGACATATAGTAGATAGAGCAGTTGCGTAGAGCAAACTTAGCACTAGCTACACGAGTCTAGGCATCGGCTAGAGCAATCTAGAGTTGTCTAGATACGAAATTTCTAGACTTATCTAGGTCTGGTATAGATACATGCCAGCTATTCCATGAGCAGAAAAACGTTTTTAAAAACAGACATACTTTATATTAATAGAGCAGTTGCAAGAGCGATCTCAACACTAGATACACGAGCCTAAGCATCGGCTAGAGCAATCTAGATTCGTCTAGATACGAGAATTCTATACATGTCCTGCTCTGGTTTAGATACATACCAGCTGTTAACTGAGAAGAAAAGCTCTGTTCAAAACAGACAGACAGTTGATAGATTAATTGCGTAGAGTAGTCTAAACACTAGCTACACGAATCTAGGTATCTGCTAGAGCAATCTAGACTCGTTTAGATACGACAGTTTTAGACTTTCCTAGGTATGGTCTAGATACATATCAGCTGTTTTTAACAGAAAAACTTTGTTCAAAACAGACAGACTTGTTGGTACAGCAGTTGCTTAGAGCAATATAGGAACTTGCTACACGAGTCTAGGTATCTGCTAGAGCAATCTAGACTCTTCTAGATAAGACAGTTCTAGACTTGTCCTGGTCTGGTATAGATACATCCCAGCTGTTTTTAAACAGAAAAACTTTGGTTCAAAACAGACAGACGTTATAGTTGATAGAGTAATTACATAGAGCAATCTAAACACTAGCTACACGAGTCTAAGCATCTGCTAGAGCAATCTTGACTTGTCTAGATACGA
Organism: Conomelus anceps; assembly: GCA_948455865.1. Taxonomy (NCBI): domain Eukaryota; kingdom Metazoa; phylum Arthropoda; class Insecta; order Hemiptera; family Delphacidae; genus Conomelus; species Conomelus anceps. Next base: position 2,711,652 of record OX418222.1, on the reverse strand, counting down.
CAGTTTCAGACTTTTCTAGATCTGATTTAGATACATACCAGCTGTTTTTAAACAGAAAAACTTTGGTTCAAAACAGACAAACTCGTGGTTGTTAGAGTAATTACATAGAGCAATCTAAACACTAGCTACACGAGTCTAAGCATCTGCTAGAGCAATCTCGACTTGTCTAGATACGACAGTTTCAGATTTTTCTAGGTCTGATCTAGATACATACCAGCTGTTTTTAAACAGAAAAACTTTGGTTCAAAACAGACAGACGTTATAGTTGATAGAGTAATTACATAGAGCAATCTAAACACTAGCTACACGAGTCTAAGCATCTGCTAGAGCAATCTAGACTTGTCTAGATACGATATGTTTAAGACTTTTCTAGATCTGATCTAGATACATACCAGCTGTTCCCTAAACAGAAAAACCTGGTTCAAAACAGACAAACTCGTGGTTGTTAGAGTAATTACATAGAGCAATCTAAACACTAGCTACACGAGTCTAAGCATCTGCTAGAGCAATCTCGACTTGTCTAGATACGACAGTTTCAGATTTTTCTAGGTCTGATCTAGATACATACCAGCTGTTTTTAAACAGAAAAACTTTGGTTCAAAACAGACAGACGTTATAGTTGATAGAGTAATTACATAGAGCAATCTAAACACTAGCTACACGAGTCTAAGCATCTGCTAGAGCAATCTAGACTTGTCTAGATACGATATGTTTAAGACTTTTCTAGATCTGATCTAGATACATACCAGCTGTTCCCTAAACAGAAAAACCTGGTTCAAAACAGACAAACTCGTGGTTGTTAGAGTAATTACATAGAGCAATCTAAACACTAGCTACACGAGTCTAAGCATCTGCTAGAGCAATCTCGACTTGTCTAGATACGACAGTTTCAGATTTTTCTAGGTCTGATCTAGATACATACCAGCTGTTTTTAAACAGAAAAACTTTGGTTCAAAACAGACAGACGTTATAGTTGATAGAGTAATTACATAGAGCAATCTAAACACTAGCTACACGAGTCTAAGCATCTGCTAGAGCAATCTAGACTTGTCTAGATACGATATGTTTAAGACTTTTCTAGATCTGATCTAGATACATACCAGCTGTTCCCTAAACAGAAAAACCTGGTTCAAAACAGACAAACTCGTGGTTGTTAGAGAAGTTGCGTAGAGCAATCTCAACACTAGCTATACGAGTCTAAGCATCTGCTAGAGCAATCTAGACTTGTCTAGATACGACAGTTTCAGACTTTTCTAGTTCTGATCTAGATACATACTAGCTATTCCCTAAACAGAAAAACCTGGTTCAAAACAGAAAGATGTTATAGTTGATAGAGTAATTACATAGAGCAATCTAAACACTAGCTACACGAGTCTAAGCATCTGCTAGAGTAATCTAGACTTGTCTAGATACGATAGTTTCAGACTTTTCTAGGTCTGATCTAGATACATACCAGCTGTTCCCTAAACAGAAAAACCTGGTTCAAAACAGACAAACTCGTGGTTGTTAGAGAAGTTGCGTAGAGCAATCTCAACACTAGCTATACGAGTCTAAGCATCTGCTAGAGCAATCCAGACTTGTCTAGATACGATAGTTTCAGACTTTTCTAGTTCTGATCTAGATACATACTAGCTATTCCCTAAACAGAAAAACCTGGTTCAAAACTGAAAGATGTTATAGTTGATAGAACAGTTGCCTAGAGCAATCTCGGCTCGTGCTACACGAATCAGGTAGAGCAATCCAATATCTGGTCGAGATCCGCATTTTCTGCATTTCAGTGAGCTTCATTTTTGGAATTCTAACAAAAAAACTTCTAAAGTTTCCAAAATCATCAAAGTACAAAAACAGATCAATTTTAAAAATACAATTTTAAAGTTTCCAAAAACCAAAGTTCAAAAACAGTTGAATTTTCAAAATACAGTACCTACCAAACAAAGAAAGGCTTTAAAGGGCTTAAAAATCACCGAAATAAATTCAAAAATGGAGGAACCAAAAGGACAACACACCTACAAAACGCTAGTGAACAAACAAAACAAAAAGAATAAAAGAAATGAAAAGAAAATAGAATAAAATGTAAAGAATTGGCAAACAACTTTTCGAAATTCAGAAATTTCTATTCCAGCTTTCCAATTTCTTTCAAGTTTTCAACAATAATGGCTTCCTGCTTTCACATTTTGCTTTGTTCTTTTTTAGCTTCCTTCTTCTTCTTCTTCTTCTTCTTCTTCTTCTTCTTCTTCACCAGTATTCTTCTTCTTCTTCTTCTTCATCTTCTTGCTCCTACTAACCACTGCTTTTTCTTCTTCATCGTCTTCATTTCTTTCTCAACTGTTTTTTTTATTCTTCTTCTACTCCTTCTTTCTTCTTCATGTCTTCCTTCTCATCCTATTCTTCCCCTTCTTCTATATCTTCCTTCTCTTTTTCTCATCCTTAATCCTCTCCCTCTTCCTCCTACTCCTCCTCCTCTTCTTCTTCCTCCTCTTCTTTCTCTTCTTCTTCCTCCTCTTTTTCATTTTCTTCCTCTTCTTCCTCTTTCCTTTTCACTCTTCTGTTTCATTTTCTTCAATGTCCTTTTCCTTTTCTTCTTTCCTCTTCTTTTCGCTTCTTTTTCTTTTTCTTCTTTTTCCTCTTCTTTTTCTTTCCTTTTCACTCTTCTGTTTCATTTTCTTCTTTTCCTTCTTCTTCTTCTTCTGCCTCTTCTTCGTCTTCTTCTTCCTCCTCTTCTTCCTCTTCTTCTTCATCTTCTTCCTCCTCTTCTTCATCTTCTTCCTCCTCTTCTTCCACTTCGTCTTCATCTTCTTCCTCCTGTTCTTCCTCTTCCTCGTCTTCTTCTTCCTCCTCTTCTTTTTCTTCTTCTTCTTTCTCTTTCTTTTTCACTCTTCTGTTTCATTTTCTTCTTTCTCCTCCTCCTTTTCTTCTTTTCGCTTCTTTTTCTTCTTTTTCCTCTTCTTCCTCTTTCCTTTTCACTCTTCTGTTTCATTTTCTTCTTCTTCTTCTTCTGCCTCTTCTTTGTCTTCTTCTTCCTCCTCTTCTTCCACTTCTTCTTCGTCTTCTTCCTCTTCCCCTTCTTCGTCTTCTTCTTCCTCCTCTTCTTTTTCTTCTTCTTTCTCTTTCCTTTTCACTCTTCTGTTTCATTTTCTTCTTTTCCTTCCTCCTCTTCTTCCTCTTCTTCTTCATCTTCTTCCTCCTCTTCTTTTTCTTCTTCTTCATCGTCTTCTTCCTCCACTTCTTCCTCCTCTTCTTCCTCCTCTTCTTCCTCCTCTTCTTCCTCTTCAGCATGTTGCTCTTCTTCCTCTTCTGCCTCTTCCTCTTCTTCGTCTTCTTCTTCCTCCTCTTCTTCCACTTCTTCTTCATCTTCTTCCTCTTCCTCTTCATCGTCTTCTTTTTCTTCTTCTTTCTCTTTCCTTTTCACTCTTCTGTTTCATTTTCTTCTTTTCCTTCCTCCTCTTCTTCGTCTCCTTCTTCCTCCTCTTCGTCTTCTTCTTCCTCCTCTTCGTCTTCTTTTTGGTTCTTCATCTTCTTCTTCTTCCGCATCATCCTATTCTTCTTCATCTCCATTAACTTCATCATCTTCTCTCTTTAATTCTTCTTCCTAATCACTCACTACCTTTTCTCTCTTCTTTCACATTCCTATTCATCTCCCTTTCCTTTCAACACATCTTCTTCTAATTCACGAATATCTGCTAATTCTTCATCACATTCTCTTCCTTCTCTTTCTTCCTCCACATACCTATTCATCACCCTTTCTTTTCAACGCTCTGTCCTTCTCTATTCCTTTCAATACTTCTATCCTTCCATTCCACTATTAATTATTACAACTTTAGAAATCACACACAAACACACACAATAAAGACCAAAGTAAAGGTCAAAAGAAAACAAAGAAAAAAGACCAAAATAAAGGTCAAAAGAAAACAAAGAAAAAAGACCAAAATAAAGGTCAAAAGAAAACAAAGAAAAAAGACCAAAATAAAGGTCAAAAGAAAACAGACAATAAAGACCAAAATAAAGGTCAAAAGAAAACAGACAATAAAGACTAAAGTAAAGGTCAAAAGAAAACAAAGAAAAAAGACCAAAATAAAGGTCAAAGGAAACAAAGAAAAAAGACCAAAATAAAGGTCAAAAGAAAACAAATAAAAAAGACCAAAATAAAGGTCAAAGGAAACAAAAACCCCGATCAAGGGAGATTCGATTCCCCGAAATCGGGGCTGAATTTAGAGAATGGTTTTGTTTGCCGCACGAACCGCTCTCTCAGGGTGTTTCACCACATTAGTCAAGGTCAAGACAAGGTTATTGACATGCTTAAACTACAAAAAAAAAACTTAATTTTCTCTGTCTAACGGTGCTTGCACAGTGGAGCATTCATAACTCGAAGAAAATCACCATCAAAAAAGGAAAATATAGCTACTGTAAAATGGTGTACCACTGTTTTAGAGTAAACTTTGTTTGTAGTGGTGAAGGTGACATTGTGGAAGGTATCTATGGTGAATAATAAGACGAAATTGTCACAACCACATTTATTAAAACTATGAGAAACTAGTTTCGGTTGTTACACCATTATCAATCTCAAACTAAAACTAAAGTATATATTCAGTATAAAATAGTTATTGATGTATTAAGAGCGTGAAGCATGACTTTATCGCTCGAGCCAAAACATTTACTGCGCGACACATAGCGGAGCGCAGTAATTTTCCGAGAGCGATAAAGAAGCTTCACGCGCGAATTGCATACAATATTTTTCCTACAACTGCTCGTAAAGTAGTTCTTTACATACTGAAAACTAATTGTAAAATGCCTCTTTACTGCTCCGCAAGCGGTAAAGTACTTTACGCTCGCCAGCTGTTTTCTTTTCGCTTCTGTTTTGATTTTGATGTCTTCTCATTGGTGGATCACGGAATCCGTGAAATTCACATAACCTCAAAAATGGCGCACGCTAACCAAATCCGCGCACGGTCTGTGATGTTACAAACTACAAGCTTTTATTGTGTTGGAATCCAGAACTTCAGTTGTAGGAAAAATATTGTATGTATTTCACGCGTGAAGCTTCTTTATTGCTCTCGCAAAATTACTGCGCTCTGCTATGCGTCGTGCAGTAAATGTTTTGGCTCGAGCGATAAAGTCGTGCTTCACGCTCTTAATACATAAATAACTATTTCCTACAACTGCAGTTCTGGATTCCAACACAATAAAAGCTTGTAGTTTGTAACATCACAGACCATGCGCGGATTTGGTTAGCGTACGCCATTGTTGAGGTTATGTGAATTTCACAGATTCCATGATCCACCAATGAGAAGACATCAAAATCAAAACAGAAGCGTAAAGAAAACAGCTGGCGAGCGTAAAGTACTTTACCGCTTGCGGAGCAGTAAAGAGGTATTTTACAATTAGTTTTCAGTACGTAAAGAACTACTTTACGAGCAGTTGTAGGAAATAGCTATTTGTGTAACTAGAGTGCAAAATAGCGTTTTTCTGCATCGAGAGAAACAGTTTTTTTCACGAGCCAAAGGCGAGTGAAAAAAGTTTTTCGAGTGCAGAAACAATACTTTGCACTCGTATTACACATTAAATCTTTCCTACAGTAATGTATAAAGTAATTTAAAGAGAACGAAACAGAACAAAACATAACCTGACAATTCCTCACATAACCTATCTTCGAATCAAATCGATTTCAATAACAACAACAACTACAATGACTATTTCGCAGCTAAAGCAGAGTAGCCAACCTATTTTTGAATGCAGAATAGGGAACCTGCGTATTACATGCTCACTATTTTGTGTTGTTAGGTTGCAAATTTGGAGTGCGGAAAAGTTCTTTCCCGCACTGGTGCAGGAATAGACTATTTTGCGTGCTACAGTTAGTGCAAAAATAGGCACTTTTTCGGGTCACTGTAGGAAAATATATTTTAGGTTTCTCTGTACTTTAGTTTTAGTTTGATAGAGATTGATAATGGTGTAACAACCGAAACTGGTTTCTCAAAGTTTTAATAAAATAATGTGGATGACAATTTCGTGTTTTGTGTTTGTGAGAAATTTGAATCTTTGTTGATCGAATGCTGGTAAATGAAACTGAGGTTAGAACAGAAAACGAGAGAAATTCATACTTTTTTTCATACTATCTTACTATCCCTGATCAATGGCTGAAGGTAATAATAAAGACATTGTAACGATAAGAGACATATCACGCTACCTGTCGGACAAACCGAGAACTATTTGGGGAAGATTGCACAGGAATCCAACAGGTGGCAGCACTTACTAGGTAGATTGATGTCTATTCAGGAGTGAAAGAGAGAGTCTGGGTGAGAGAGAGAGAGAGTGAGACTGATTGAGGAAGAGAGAGCGACGATTATTCAAGAGAGAGGAGTGAGAGGAGAGAAAAAGTGAGAGAGACAGAGCGATGGAGAGAGCATGAGCACGTGGGTGTAGTAAGCGAGAGGATAAGATAAGATTACTTTATAATAATATACGGGAAGAGAGATAGAATAATAGAAAGAGAGAGAGATTGAAAGGGAATAAGAAAGGGTGTGACTATGAGAGTGAGAAAAGAACAGCAAAGAAAGAAGAAGAGAGAGAAGAGAGAAGAACACGAATAATGGACAGATCACGAGAAGTAGAGACAATAGGAGGGAAAGAGAAACAGAGGAGAAGAATATTACCAGATTATAAAGTAGGAGAAAGAAGAAGAAAGAAGAAGAAGAAGAGGAAGAAGTGGGAGAAGAAAGAGAAGAAGAAAAAAGAGGAAGAAGAAGGAGGAGGAGAAGGATAAGATCTTGGTGGAATAAGAAGAAAAAGAAGAAGGAGAATGAGAAGAAAGAGAAGAAGAAATAGAAGGACGAGGAGGAGAAGAAGGAGCAGACGTAGGAGGAGGAGAAGAAGAAGGAGAGGGAGAAGAAGGAGGAGAAGGATAAGATCTTGGTGGAATAAGAAGAAAAAGAAGAAGGAGAATGAGAAGAAAGAGAAGAAGAAATACAAGAACGAGGAGGAGAAGAAGGAGCAGACGTAGGAGGAGGAGAAGAAGTAGGAGAGGAAGAAGAAGGAGGAGGAGAAGGATAAGATCTTGGTGGAATAAGAAGAAAAAGAAGAAGGAGAATGAGAAGAAATTGAAGAAGAAATAGAAGAACGAGGAGGAGAAGTAGGAGCAGACGTAGGAGGAGGAGAAGAAGAAGGAGAGGAAAAAGAAGGAGGAGGAGAAGGATAAGATCTTGGTGGAATAAGAAGAAAAAGAAGAAGGAGAATGAGAAGAAAGAGAAGAAGAAATAGAAGGACGAGGAGGAGAAGTAGGAGCAGACGTAGGAGAGGAAGAAGGAGGAGGAGAAGGATAAGATCTTGGTGGAATAAGAAGAAAAAGAAGAAGGAGAATGAGAAGAAAGAGAAGAAGAAATAGAAGGACGAGGAGGAGAAGTAGGAGCAGACGTAGGAGGAGGAGAAGAAGAAGGAGAGGAAGAAGGAGGAGGAGAAGGATAAGATCTTGGTGGAATAAGAAGAAAAAGAAGAAGAAGAATGAGAAGAAATTGAAGAAGAAATAGAAGAACGAGGAGGAGAAGTAGGAGCAGACGTAGGAGGAGGAGAAGAAGAAGGAGAGGAAGAAGAAAGAGGAGGAGAAGGATAAGATCTTGGTGGAATAAGAAGAAAAAGAAGAAGGAGAATGAGAAGAAAGAGAAGAAGAAATAGAAGGACGAGGAGGAGAAGTAGGAGCAGACGTAGGAGGAGGAGAAGAAGAAGGAGAGGAAGAAGAAGGAGGAGGAGAAGGATAAGATCTTGGTGGAATAAGAAGAAAAAGAAGAAGGAGAATGAGAAGAAATTGAAGAAATAGAAGAACGAGGAGGAGAAGAAGGAGCAGACGTAGGAGGAGGAGAAGAAGAAGGAGGAGGAGGAGAACAAGGTGGAAGGAGAAGAATGAGAAAAATAAGAGAAAACAGGATAAAAGGAGAGCAGGAAGGAGGAAGAGAAAAGAAAGAACAAAACGAGGTGGAGGAGAAGAAGAAAGAGGAAAAGGAGAAGAAGAAAGAGGAAAAGGAGAAGAAGCAGAAGAAGGAGTAGGAGGAGGACAAAAACGAGGAGAACAAGGTGGAAGGAGAAGAATGAGAAAAATAAGAGAAAATGGATGAAAGGGGAGCAGGAAGGAGGAAGAGAAAAATAACAAAACGAGGTGGAGGACAAAAAGAAAGAGAAAAGGAGGAGGAGGAGGAGGAGGAGGAGAAGGAGAAGGAGAAGAAGGACAAGGACAAGGAGAAGGAGAAGAAGGACAAGGACAAGGAGAAGGAGAAGAAGGAGAAGGAGAAGAAGGAGGAGAAGGAGAAGGAGGAGGAGGAGAAGGAGAAGGAAGAGAAGGTGAAGGAGAAGGAAGAGAAGAGGAAGGAGAAGGAGAAGATGGAGAAGGAGAAGAAGGAAAAGGACAAGGAGAAGGAGAAGGAGAAGGAGAAGGAGAAGAAGGAGAAGGAGGAGGAGGAGAAGGAGAAGGAGAAGGAGAAGAAGGAGAAGGAGAAGAAGGAGAAGATGGAGAAGGAGGAGGAGGAGGAGAAGGAGAAGTAGAAGGAGAAGAAGGAGAAGGAGAAGAAGGAGAAGATGGAGAAGGAGATAAGGACAAGGACAAGGAGAAAGAGAAGGAGAAGGAGAAGGAAAAGGAGAAGGAGAAGAAGGAGAAGGAGAAGAAGGAGAAGGAGAAGGAAGAGAAGGAGAAGGAGAAGAAGGACAAGGAGAAGGAGAAGGAGAAGGAGAAGAAGGACAAGGAGATGAAGGACAAGGACAAGGAGAAGGAGAAGAAGGAGAAGGAGAAGAAGGAGGAGGAGAAGGAGAAGGAAGAGAAGGTGAAGGAGAAGGAAGAGAAGGTGAAGGAGAAGAAGGAGAAGGAGAAGATGGAGAAGAAGGACAAGGACAAGGAGAAGGAGGAGAAGGAGAAGGAGAAGAAGGAGAAGGAGGAGAAGGAGAAGGAGAAGAAGGAGAAGGAGGAGAAGGAGAAGAAGGAGAAGATGGAGAAGGAGATAAGGACAAGGACAAGGAGAAAGAGAAGGAGAAGAAGGAGAAGGAGAAGAAGGAGAAGGAGAAGAAGGAGAAGGAGAAGGAGAAGATGGAAAAGGAGAAGAAGGACAAGGAGAAGGAGAAGGAGGAGAAGGAGAAGAAGGAGAAGGAGAAGGAAGAGAAGGAGAAGGAGAAGGAGAAGAAGGAGAAGGAGAAGGAGAAGAAGGACAAGGAGAAGAAGGACAAGGAGATGAAGGACAAGGAGAAGGAGAAGGAGAAGAAGGAGGAGAAGGAGAACGAGAAGGAGAAGAAGAAGAAGAAGAAGAAGAAGAAGAAGAAGAAGAAGAAGAAGAAGAAGATAAATAAGAAATAGAAGAGAACCAAGAAGAATTGTATATTATATAGTAAATTGTTCATTCGATTTAGGAACCATTGGATGGAAAAAACACACCTGTTGCACAATGAAATGTTTTTTTTTCGAAAAGTTCTCAACTGCTTTCAGACAAACATTCTACACACCCGTCATCTTTCATGGCCGCTACTCTATCTATACACCCTTCTACTCACACTATTACTTTTCCCCTCATTAGCATATTTACGTGTGCTCCATACCCGTGGCAGCCCGCATACTGCATCATGTTAAAAAGAACAGGTGATTACTACTTCTTGTAACAAGCTGACATTTTTTTTGTTTTTTGGAAGATTAGGCCCACATAGGTCTAAGACTTGTGCGCGACCGTTTTTAGACAACCTTGAGTTCCAAGGACATCTCAAGGAAAGCTTATAAATACGTCATGTGTTAGATTTCAAGTGTCCTTAAGTTTCAAGGTCACCTCAAGGATGTCCCAATGTCTTAACAGGATGCACCATCGTTCTTGCAACCAGAAACATTCGAGAGGCTTTTTAAGACGTCCTTGAGTTTCAAGAACACCTCAAGGAAAGCTTATAAATACGTCATGTGTTCATTTTCAAGTTTCCTTGACTTTCAAGGTCGCCTCAAGGATGTCCCAACGTCCTAACTGTGTATACAACAGGATGCAATTTTGTCCTTCAAACTAAAAACACTCCAGACGACCTTGAATTGCAAGGACACCTAAAGGACGTTTCATCAATATTTCATGTGATTATTTTCAAGTAAGCCTTGAATTTCAAGGTCACCTCAAGGATGACCCAACGTCCTAACTGTGTCTACAACAGGATGCAATGTGGTCCTTCAAACTAAAAACACTCCAGACGACCTTGAATTGCAAGGACACCTAAAGGACGTTTCATCAATATTTCATGTGGTTATTTTCAAGTAAGCCTTGAGTTTCAAGGTCACCTCAAGGATATCCTAATGTCCTTCTTTTGAGGATAAAGCCCACACAGGTGTGAGACCTGTGCGTGGGTAATGAGTTGGATGATGGTGATTGATGAGTTGAATCTACAGTTTTAGGTGGGTTCCAAACCATCCGCAAGTGATTTTAATGATGTAGTCTGACATAGTTTTCCTTCCCTATTATTTTTCCATGATATAACTCTTTCCAGATCATTGGTTTTTCACGGTATAATGCTACTCACTCTCCCAAAGACTCTCTCTTTCTAACTCTCTCACTCACACACACTCTCCCTCTTTCTCTCTCATTCGTATTGTTTCTCACTCATTCTCTCTCACTCTTTCTCTCTTCTCACTTTTCCGTTGCACTGACTTCTAAGCTGGCAACCTTCTAAACAACCTTGAATTTGTTTTCAATGTTTTACTTTCTTCTCCATCTTCTTCTCCATCTTCTTCTGCCTCTTCTTCACGGTCACTTACCTCCTCCTATTCCTCCTCCTCCTCTCGTCATCATCATCATCATCCTCCTCCTTCTTCTTATTCTCGTTCTTCTCCTTCTATTTCTCCTTATATTTCTTCTCATTTTCCTTCTTTTTTGTTATTCTTCTTCTTTTTTCTCCATCTCCTTCTTCTTCTCCTCCTACGTCTCCTTCTCATTCTTCTCCTTCTCTTTCTTCTTCTCCTCCTCCTCCTCATCCTCCTCTTTCTCCTGTCTTCCTTTTCTTCTTCTCCACCACCTCCTCCTTCTCATTCTCGTTCTCGTCCTTCTCCTTCTATTTCACCTTATCTTTCTTCTTCTTTTCTGTTATTATTTTTCTTCTTCTTCTTCTCTTTCTCCCCCTACTTCTTCTTGTTATCCTTCTCCTCGTCCTCCTCCTTCTCATTCTCGTTCTCATCCTTCTCCTTATCTTTCTTCTCACTCTCCTTCTCCTCCTTCTCTTTCTTCTCATTTTCCTTCTTCTTCTTTTTTGTTATTCTTCTCCTCCTTCGTCTCCTTCTTTTTCTCCTCCTCCTTCTATTTCTCCTTCTCTTTCTTCTCCTCCTTCTATTTCTTCTCCTCCTTCTCCTCATCCTACACCTGCTCCTCTTCTTCCTCGTGTCTTCTTCTTGTTCTTCTTCTCCTCCTCCTTCTTCTTCCTTTTTTTTACTCTACTTCTTTTTCATCTTTTCTTTTTCTTTTCTTATTTTTGTCCTTTTCCTTCTCAACCTTCTCCTTCTCCTTCTATTTCTCCTTTCCCTCCTTCTCCTCCTCTTTATCCCCTCGTCATCATCATCATCATCCTCCTCCTCCTCCTCCTCCTCCTCCAACTCCACCTCCTTCTCAACAATTAAATGATACAGAAATTTAATTAATATTGTACTTTATTTAATTGCTAATAATGCCTACATGAGTCTGAGACTTGTGCGTGGGTAATGAGGTGAATGATAGGTGCCAGACGGAGTAGCGGGATTCGAACCCACGACCGCTGAAACGACAGCAAGTTGAAGTTTTTTTAGACACTGTTTATATTTTCCTAACTTTTTTTCATTTTTTATTATTTTATCTCTAACGATGTTGACATGAGTCCGAGACTTGTGCGTGGGTAATTAGGTGAATGACTACACGCATAAATGCCAGACGGTGGAGCGGGATTCGAACCCACGAACATCAGACATCTGATTCAAGCAATCAGCTGTATCACAAATTGAAAACACCGCCTTCTTGATTTGTGATATGAAAACAGACATGAAATAGACAATTTATTTCGAAGTAAATTATAATTATACAATTTGAATTAATATTGTCAATCAACTGGGGATGAAATCCCATCTGATTTGGGCAATCAGCTGTCTTGCAAATAGAAAACAACACAGCCTTGTTGATGTGATGATGTTTTTTTTTTGAGATTGATAACGGTGTAACAACCGAAACTAGTATCTCACTATATTAATAAATGCGGTTGTGACAACTTCGTCTCATTATTCGTGATACAGAGTGCAGTTTTGTGAAAAACAAACATGAAATAGACTACGCAAATCGAATGAAGGGTTAGGTGTGATGGCTGAGTTTAATTTTGTATTGAGTGATTATCATTGAGTACATGGAGTATGCTCCACTGTGCAAGCACCCTTATTCCTGGGGCGTGACATCTACTGTTCCCCCACAACTACTAGTAATACTATGATTGAGCCGTAGCAGGTATCATTTCAATCAGATTAGATAAGCAACGCTCTCCTGGACCGTCTCTGTATGGGTGTCCGAAGTCCGTGGAGTATGCTCTACTGTGCAAGCACCCACAACTACTAATACACAATGACAACTACAACAACGTTGGTGTGTATATCTATAGTTCAAAATGGCGTCAGTTTCTGACTTTATGCTCCCTCCATGATGTCTCATTGCTGCCATATTTGCACTAATACCTCCCAATAACGAATTTTACTCTTTACAACGAATTTCAAGTTCAATCTATTTCACTATACAGAATACTAGTAGATTTGGGGGGCCCCTTACTACTCAGGGGGGGGGGGGGGGCTCACTACGATTGTATGTGAAGGGAATTATTAGTGTCACAGGGCCCCTAACAACCCCCCCCCCCCCCCCCCCAATTAAAACCAATATCAGTGCAGCAATTAGAGACATCCACAGCTGTTACAATAATGGCGACTACTGTACCATAACAGCCATGAAACTAATACAGCTACTACCCACCAAACAATATTATCAATTTCGAGACTGGATACATCGATAAATTGTCTTTATTGGGGGCGAAGTTAGGTCACGAGGCCCTCTCTTCTACTCACAGGGTAATATGAGGTCAACCCGTACCCATGGAATCACATACACCCATTATTAGGAACCCTGAAGCACAAGGTATATAGCTTGAAAACCACAGCTGGCTTATGGGAGAAATTACTTAGAGATCAAGTTATTACATAGATATAGTTTAGTTATATCTATGTAGTAAGAGGTTGTAATATCTATGTAATATCTATGCAATATCTATGTAATAGAGAGGTAGGAATGTGATGTCAATACAGCTTACTTTATTTCATGCCTTAAGAAACATGATATCTATGTAATATATCTATATAATTATATTATATAGTATATAATAAAAATACAATATATAAAATATATATCTATGTAATAGAGGTTGGAATATGATTTCAATATAGCCCACTTTATTTTGTGCCTTACAAAACACAATATCTATGTAATATATCTATATAATATAAATACAATATATAATATATTACATATATCTATATAATAGTAGTTTATGCTACGATTTTATTTTGACCCTTATTAAGGCACGAGTTAGATGTAAGTTATAACACGAGCGAATGCGAGTGTTATAAATATCTCACGAGTGCTTTAATGGCCAAATAAAATCGTTGCATACACTATTTTATCTACGACCACTAGTATACATTTAATTAAAACAATTTCATTTTACCTGTGACTGTCAGAGATACCTAACCTCTCATCTCAAATACGAGAAGTTATCGTAGATTGTTAGGTTAAAGCAGCTGGTGTAGCAGTTTGATCAAATCAGCTGATAGTTTCACAATATTGAATTACGATATTGATTCCATCAAAAATGCTTCTGATTGGTCCAGAACCCGTGTTATAATGTAGAACCTGTACTATAATGAGCTCATTGTGCAACGGGTTTCAAAAAGCATTTCGAAAAGACAGCTGTTTTGGCATCAATTGTGAAACTGTAATGTATACATTATGACATGGTCGTAGATAAAAGGATATAAAGGAGTTGATGTCAATACAACTGGCTATATTTTCCACGCCCGACCAAACTAGTTTCATAATTAAACTATTTCAACACTACTGTCACTTCTCAATATAGAGCAGACTATAATACCAATCAGAGATCAGGATCACTTCAAAACAGGGGCCAAATGAATGTTATGCAATTGTCACAAATCAGCTGATTTAAACTTGATCTACGGTTACATTATAAAGTAGGTGTAAGCGGTTAGAAAGTGATGTCAATACAGCTTATTTTCATCCACGACTTATCGAACTAGTGTTGTAATGAAACTATTCTAACACTACTTTCACAAAATTGTGTTGGCGGGAAAATACTCAATTTAAAAATTCCCCCATTCTAACCTAACAGAATTTCAATAGCTATTTGTGTAACTAGAGCGGAAAGTGAGGTTTTTCTGCGCCGAGGTAAACTTTTTTTTCACGAGCCAAAGGCGAGTGAAAAACGTTTCTTGAGTGCAGAAACAATACTCGTATTACACATTAAATTTTTCCTACAGTAATGTATAATAGTTATTTATGTATTAAGAGTGTGAAGCGCCACTTTATCGCTCGAGCCAAAACATTTACTGCGCGACGCGTAGCGGAGCGCAGTAATTTTGCGAGAGCGATAAAGAAGCTTCACGCGCGAATTGCATACAATATTTTTCCTAAAACTGCAGTTCTGGATTCCAACACAATAAAAGCTTGTAGTTTGTAACATCACAGACCATGTGCGAATTTGGTTAGCGTTCGCCTTTTTTGAGGTTATGTGAATGTCACGGATTCCGTGATCCACCAATGAGAAGACATCAAAATCAAAACAGAAGCGTAAAGAAAACAGCTGGCGAGCGTAAAGTACTTAACCGCTTGCGGAGCAGTAAAGAGGTATTTTACAATTAGTTTTCAGTACGTAAAGAACGACTATACGAGCAGTTGTAGGAAAAGTACTTTTCCACACTCCAAATTTGCAACCTAACAACACAAAATAGTGAGCATCTAATATGCAGGTTCCCTATTCTGCATTCAAAAAAAGGTTGGCTAACCTGCTTCGGCGGCGAAATAGTTGTTGTAGTTGTTGTTGTTGTTGAAATCGATTTGACTCGAAGATAGGTTATGTGAGGAATTGTCAGGTTATGTATGTCCTGTTTTGTTCTCTTTAAATTACTTTATACATTACAGTAGGAAAAAATTTAATGTGTAAAACGAGCGCAAAGTATTGTTTCTGCACTCGCCTTTGGCTCATGAAAAAAACTGTTTCTCTCGATGCAGAAAAACGCTATTTTGCACTCTAGTTACACAAATTGCTATTTCTGCACTCCAGATTTGCAACCTAACAACTCAAAAAAGTTAGCATGTAATACGCAGGTTCCCTGTTCTGCATTCAAAAATAGGTTGGATACTCTGCTTCAGCTACGAAATACAGTCAGCTGTAGTTGTGTTGAAATCAATTTGATTCGAAGATAGGTTATGTGATGAATTGTCAGGTTATGTATGCCCTGTTTAAATTACTTTATACATTACTAAAGGAAAAATTTAATTTGTAATTCGAGCACAGAGTATTCGGCTCGTGAAAATAGTTATTTATGTATTAAGAGCGTGAGCGCAAATTTATCGCTCGAGCCAAAACATTTACTGCGCGACACGTAGTGGAGCGCAGTAATTTTGCGAGAGCGATAAAGAAGCTTCACGCACGAAATACATACAATATTTTTCCTAAAACAGCAGTTCTGGATTCCAACACAATAAAAGCTTGTAGTTTGTAACATCACAGACTATGCGCGGATTTGGTTAGTGGTTGTTGAGGTTATGTGAATTTCACGGATTCCAATGAGAAGACATCAAAATCAAAACAGAAGCGTAAAGAGAACAGCTGGCGAGCGTAAAGTACTTTACCGCTTGCGGAGCAGTAAAGAGGTATTTTACGATTAGATTTCAGTACATAAAGAACTACTTTACGAGCAGTTGTAGGAAAAAACTGTTTCTCTTAGTGCAGAAAAAACCCTACTTTGCACTCTAGTTACACAAATAGCTATTATTAAAACTTTGGAAAAAAAACTATATATTGAATATATGATATATATATATATAAATTAATATATATGCTTATATATCAAACTATATGAAAACTATGGAAAACTGTATTAAATTTGAATTAACTAATCCATTCCCCCATTCAAACTTCATAAAAATAATATTTTTTTAAAATAAATTCCGACTCACCTATTTTGCCCTGAGGACTGTAACTGGCATCATAGCTGGCGGACGATGACATGGTGGGCGACGAGTAGCCATTGGACGGAGCGGCGACCCCGCCGTACGGTCCGCCACCGGCGACAGGTGACGGGGGCCAGTCGGCGCCCCCATTCGAGGGGGGCCCGCCCCGGGGGCTGTTGGGGTCGCCCCGCGAAGGGGGCGGAGTCACCTCGCGTTTGACGAGCAGGGTGGCGGGTGAGGGCGAGGGCGAGTTAGTGACGGTGACAGGGTGGGTCTGGTTGTTGGTGACGGTGACAAGGTGGGACGACTGATAGTGCGGATGGTTGAGGTCGACTACATGCTTCAGTTCCATCGCGACGCCGCGTCTGCCATTGACTACGTCATCTCCCCGACCACTTAGCGTCGTGGCGCTGCTGTTTGTGCATCTGCGAAAATACAAAAAATTAAATTAAAAAATTAAAAAAAATATATATATATATTAAACAAACAAACAATAGAAATATATATAAATAAACACAAAAACAATGAACAATTATATAAACATTATAAAAATATGAAATTTACAATAAGAAAATTTTAGTTTCTCTATTGTATTGTATCAAAAATTGATGTACATAGCTTTTTTTTTTTTTTTTGTTGAGGCTGAAGCCCACATAGGTCTGAGACCTGTGCGTGGTGGGTAATGAGTTGGATGATGGTGATTGATGAGTTGGACCTACAGTTTTAGGTGGGTTCCGAACCACCCGCAAGTGATTTTACAGCAGAGAACAGTGTCTTTTTTGCTGGCCAATCTAATCGGTCACCGTTACAAACAGGACCTACGAGAACGCAGCTTATCTCTCTGATTGAACAGATACCTGCTACGGCTCGCGGCTATCACTTTCCTCTAAAGGTGATTTGTTTTTTTATTTTATTTCTTTGTAAGTTTTAGTGTAGTAGTTTATTTTGTAGAGTTTGTTTGTAACAATTTTTGACAAATAAATAAATTCATTCAAATAGAATTTCAAAGTTATATAAATGAGAAATTATTTAGGTAAAACACGATAACAATGAAAGATTATACAAATCAAACACACAAACAATTGAAAATGGAAAGGGTTGAACACAGATTGGACAGCTTTATGCGAAAAAAGAATAGAATTTTTATGAATAAAACACACAATAATGGAGAGAATCATGAAATAGTTCACACAACCAATGAAAAAAAAAAATTACAGATAAAATAGAAAGACAATGAAAAATCATATAAAGAACACACAATGGAAAATTATGGAGGTAAAACACCCTAACAATGGAAGGTGATAAGCATATTTTTATGATAATTTATGATTGAAAAATTCAATAATAGTAGTTTATGCAACAATTTTATTTTGACCCTTATTAAGGCACGAGTTAGATGTAAGTTATAACACGAGCGAATGCGAGTGTTATAAATATCTCACGAGTGCTTTAATGGCCAAATAAAATCCTACAGTTTTAGGTGGGTTCCGAACCTGCAAGTGATTAAACAGCAGAAAAAAAGTATTTTTGCTTGCAATCCAATCGGTCACCCTTACAAAGAGCGCCCCACAGTTCGTGACTGATGTCTATCTAATTAAGTTGAGTTTTAAGTGTCAAGAATGGAGAAATCTTTAGATTAAATTCAAAAATTCATTTTTTCTTTAAATGTCACAATAGGCAATAACCCTAGTGACATTATTAAGGGATAAAATAATAATCTTCATCTATGTATATTCACTCTCTCTCTCTCAAATTCTCTCTCACTCTATATTCTCTCTCTCTCTCAAATTTCCTCTCACTCTATCCTTCTTCTCTCTCTCACTCTATCCTTCTTCTCTCTCTCTCACTCTATCCTTCTTCTCTCTCTCTCACTCTATCCTTCTTCTCTCTCTCACTCTATCCTTCTTCTCTCTCTCTCTCTCTCACTCTATCCTTCTTCTCTCTCTCACTCTATCCTTCTTCTCTCTCTCACTCTATCCTTCTTCACTCTCTCTCACTCTATCCTTCTTCTCTCTCCCACTCTCTCTACCTTCTCCAAATAACTCGGCGCCCGTTTCTGGTTTGTGCGATAACCATAAACTCTACCAGACTACTATGATGACGTCATAGACCAGTTTTCTATCACCCTCTCGCTCACTCACCCGGCTCTCTAACGCATTCCCTCTCTCTCTCACACGTCCAGCGAAAGTTGTATTATAATAGAAGACGTCGCGGCAGCCGCCAAGGTCGTAGCACTGTTGCCAACCGAAATTATTTCAAATACGAAATTTCCCTCCAACTATTTTCACTATTGTAAAGTGAGTTTTGTTTGGATTTGATGTTAATTTCAAGTATTTATGAGAAGGAATTTTTTCGGAGGATGAAGCCCACATAGGTCTGAGACTTGTGCGTGGGTAATGAGTTGGATGATGGTGGTAGATGAGTTGGACCTACAGTTTTAGGTGGGTTCCAAACCACCCGCAAGTGATTTTACAGCAGAGAACAGTGTCATTTTGCTGGCCAATCTAATCGGTCACCGTTACAAACAGGACCTACGAGAACGCAGCTTATCTCTCTGATTGAACAGATACCTGCTACGGCTCACGGCTATCACTTCCCTGATTACTGAGTTGGACCTACAGTTTTAGGTGGGTTCCCAACCACCCGCAAGTGATTTTACAGCAGAGAAAGTGTCTAATGCTGGCCAATCTAATCCGTCACCGTTACAAACAGGACCTACGAGAACGCAGCTTATCTCTCTGATTGAACAGATACCTGCTACGGCTCACGGCTATCACTTCCCTGATTACTGAGTTGGACCTACAGTTTTAGGTGGGTTCCAAACCACCCGCAAGTGATATTTTACAGCAGAGAACAGTGTCATTTTGCTGGCCAATCTAATCGGTCACCGTTACAAACAGGACCTACGTGAACGCAGCTTATCTCTCTGATTGAACAGATACCTGCTACGGCTCACGACTATCACTTCCCTGATTACTGAGTTGGACCTACAGTTTTAGGTGGGTTCCAAACCACCCGCAAGTGATTTTACAGTTGAGAACAGTGTCTTTTTTGCTGGCCAATCTAATCGGTCACCGTTACAAACAGGACCTACGAGAACGCAGCTTATCTCTCTGATTGAACAGATACCTGCTACGGCTCACGGCTATCACTTCCCTGATTACTGAGTTGGACCTACAGTTTTAGGTGGGTTCCAAACCACCCGCAAGTGATATTTTACAGCAGAGAACAGTGTCTTTTTTACTGGCTAATCCAGTTGGTCACCGTTACAAACAGGACCTACGAGAACGCAGCTTATCTCTCTGATTGAACAGATACCTGCTACGGTTCACGGCTATCACTTCCCTCATGGTTTTGTTTTCTTTGTTTTGTTAATGTTTCATTGTTAATGTTTTTTTATGCTTTTGAAAATAAATGAATGTGAATGTAATATATTATAAAATTGGGCAGTTATTTTATAATTATTTTTTTAAATTTATTTATGTATTTATTTCATACAAAAACACAATAAATCAAAGATGCTGAGTTATCAACCACAACTTACTGCTTTCTTTACAAATTGTCAAACTAAAAGATCCTAATTTCAGGTTATGTTCAGGTTAAACTAGAAATTTCACTTTTAAGAAAGCTACTAAAATCACACGTTCTTTGCATAAAAGAATATTAATAAAAAGTTTTTTTTTTTAAAACTGTAAAACAACCCAATAGTCCTAAAAGTGCACAAATTTTTGAATATTTTTTGTAAAATTAGAGCCAAAAATAAAGTTTTTTTTTGAAAAAAGCTCTAAAAGAACCCAATAGTCCTAAAGGTGCACAAATTTTTGAATATTTTTTTGTAAATTTGGAGCCAAAATAAGGTTTTTTTTTTAAAAAAAAAAAAGCTCTAAAACAACCCAATAGTCCTAAAGGTGCACAAATTTTTGAATATTTTTTTGTAAATTTGGAGCCAAAATAAGGTTTTTTTTTTAAAAAAAAAAAGCTCTAAAACAACCCAATAGTCCTAAAGGTGCACAAATTTTTGAATATTTTTTGTAAATTTGAAGCCAAAATAAAGTTTTTTTTTGGAAAAAAGCTCTAAAACAACGCAATAGTCCTAAAAGTGCACACATTTTAAAAAAAAATTGTAAATTTACAGCCAAAATTAAAGATGTCAAACAGTTTTAACCACATGTTTCATATCCTTACAAAACCGAATATTATAGTTTTCTTTTTTGTAGGTAAATATTTAAGAATGCTTACACAGTGGAGCATCAATTATACGATAAAGTGATGATAACCATCGCAAAACCAAACACATGCAGTCAAATGGCGTATGACAGATAGCAGCTGTGTGAATACTACCATTCTAGATCATGTGTTTCATATTGCGATGAAGATCACCATAGGAAAATCAAACAAATGCTGTCAAATGGCGTATGACAGATAGCAGCTGTGTGAATACTACCATTCTAGATCATGTGTTTCATATTGCGATGAAGATCACCATAGGAAAATCAAACAAATGCTGTCAAATGGCGTATGACAGATAGAAGCTGAGTGAATACTACCATTCTACAGCATGTGTTTCATTTCGTGATGAAGATCACCATAGGAAAATCAAACAAATGCTGTCAAATGGCGTATGACAGATAGCAGCTGTGTGAATACTACCATTCTACAGCATGTGTTTCATTTTGCGATGAAGATCACCATAGGAAAATCAAACAAATGCTGTCAAATGGCGTATGACAGATAGCCGCTGTGTGAATACTACCATTCTACAGCATGTGTTACATTTTGCGATGAAGATCACCAAAGAAATACCAAGCACATACTGTATGACAGATTGCGGCTGTGTGAACACCATCATTAAACAGAATGTGTACATATTATCACCATCACAAAATGAAACACATGCTATCAAATTGTGTATAACAGATAGCACCTGTATGAACACCATGATTCAACAGAATGTGTGAATATGATCACCATCGCAAAATGAAACACATGCTAACAAATGGTTTATTACAGATAGCACCTGTGTGAATACCATAATTAAACAGAATGTGTACATATTATCACCATAGCAAAGTGAAGCACATGCTGTCAAATGGAGTATTTTACAGATAGCAGCTGTGTGAACACCACCATTAAACAGTGTACATATTATCACCATCACAAAATGAAACACATGCTATCAAATTGTGTATAACAGATAGCAGCTGTATGAACACCATCATTTTTTTTTTTTTTGAGGATGAAGCCCACATAGGTCTAAGACCTGTGCTTGGGTAATGAATTGGATGACGGTGATTTATGAGTTGGACCTACAGTTTTAGGTGGGTTCCGAACCACCGGGAAGTGATTTTCAGCAGAGAACAGTGTCTTTTTTGCTGGCCAATCTAATCGGTCACCATTACAAACAGGACCTACGAGAACGCAGCTTATCTCTATCTGATTGAACAGATACCTGCTACGGCTCAAGGCTATCACTTCCCTAAACAGAATGTGTAAATATGATCACCATCGCAAAATGAAACACATGCTAACAAATGGTGTATTACAGATAGCAGCTGTATGAACACCATAATTAAACAGAATGTGTACATATTATCACCATAGCAAAATGAAGCACATGCTGTCAAATTGAGTATTTTACAGATAGCAGCTGTATGAACACCATCATTAAACATAATGTGTGAAGATGATCACCATCACAAAATGAAACAAATGCTAACAAATGGTGTATTACAGATTGCAGCTGTATGAACACAATCATTAAACATAATGTGAACATATGATCACCATCGCAAAATGAAACACATGCAAACAAACGGTGTATTACAGATAGCAGCTGTGTGAACACGATCAATAAACAGAATGTGTATAGATAATCACCATAGCAAAATGAAGCACATGCTGTCAAATGGAGTATTTTACAGATAGCAGCTGTGTGAACACTAACATTAAACAGAATGTGTACAGATAATCACCATAGCAAAATGAAACACATGCTGTCAAATGGAGTATTTTACAGATAGCAGCTGTATGAACACCATCATTAAACATAATGTGTGAAGATGATCACCATCACAAAATGAAACAAATGCTAACAAATGGTGTATTACAGATTGCAGCTGTATGAACACCATCATTAAACATAATGTGAACATATTATCACCATCACAAAATGAAACACATACTGTCAAATGGCGTATAACAGATTGCAGCTGTGTGAATACCATCATTAAACATAATGTGTACATATTATCACCATCGCAAAATGCAACACATGCTAACAAATGGTGTATTATAGATTGGAGCTGTATGAACACCATCATTAAACATAATGTGAACATATTATCATCATCACAAAATGAAACACATACTGTCAAATGGTGTATAACATATTGCAGCTGTGTAAACACTATCATTAAACAGAATGTGTACAGATGATCACAATCGCAAAAACTAACACACTTTTTTCAAATTGTGTATGCTACATGAAGCCCCCCAATTCTTTATCAAAATTAAAAAATCGCAAATAATATTCTTGGTAGCATTTCTAAAACTGCTGCTATAACCTATTATGCTCTCACAATCCCCTAGACATCCATATTGGAAATAAATTACCCTAAAAATTAGCATAGGGTCACCTTTCCAATCTGTTATTTGTCACAGTGATAAATTCAAAATGAATTCATTCTGAAAAGCCGTATTCTTTAAGCTATTGCATAATATGTCACACCGTGATGTTGAATACCAAATACTGTATTGCTGCTTATTTTTTCTTTCTTCTTCGTCTTCTTCTTCATATAATCCTCCTTCTTCTCCTTCTTCTTCCTCTTCCTCCTCCACCTCCTTTTTCATCTTCAGGAACTACTTCTTCTTATTCTTATTCTTCCTCCTGCTCTTTCTTCTTCTTTTCCTCCTTCTTCCTCATCATCCTCATCTTCTTCTTTTCTCCTCCTACTAATACTTCTTCGTCTTCAACTACTTCTTCTTCTGTTGCTTCTAATTTTTCTGTCTTCTTCTTCTCCTTCTCCTCCTCATCTTTCACCTTCTTCGTCTTCTCCTCCTACTCCTCCTCCTCATCTTCTACCTTCTTCGTCTTCTCCTCCTCTTTCATCTTCTACTGGTACTCCTTCTTCATCGTCTCTTTCTTTTATCTTTTTCTTCATCTTTCTACTTCTTCTTCACCCTTATTCTTCTTCTCCATCATCTTCTTCTTCTTCTTCCAACTCTTCTTCTTCTCCTCCTTCTCCTCTATCACCTTCTCCCAATTCTTCTTCTTTGCCTCCTCTTTCATCTTCTTTTGTCTTCTAATTTTTCTGTCTTTTTGTCCTTCTCTACCATCCTCTCCTAGTACTTCTTCTCCTCCTCCTCCATTTTCTTCTTCTTCTCCTACTACTTCTTCTGTCTTTTCTTCTCTTTCTCCTCCTCCTCTCACTTCTCTTCTTCTTCTTCTCCTCCTCCTCCTCTTTCATCTTCTCCTAGTACTTCTTCTTCTTCTTCTTCGCCTCCTCTTTCATCTTCTTCTGTCTTTCAATTTTTCTGCCTTCTTCACCTCCTCTTTCTCCTCCTACTCCTCATTCTTCTTCTTCTCCTCTTTCTTCTTAATTTCCTACTTCTTCTTCTGTATAATCTTTTCCTCCTCCATCATCTTCTTCTTCTTCTCCGCCTCCTCCTCCTCCTCCTCTTTCTTCTTATTTTCCTACATGTCCTTCTTCTTCTAATACTTCTTCTGACTGTTCTTCTTCTCCTTCTTCTCCTCTATCACCTTCTCCCAATTCTTCTTCTTTGCCTCCTCTTTTATCTTCCAATTTTTCTGTCTTTTTGCCCTTCTCTACCATCTTCTCCTAGTACTTCTTCTCCTCTTCCTCCTCCTCCCCTTTTTCTTCCTCTTCTCCTACTACTTCTTCTTTCTTTTCTTCTCTTTCTCCTCCTCCTCTCACTTCTCTTCTTCTCCTCCTTCTCCTCTATCACCTTCTCCCAATTCTTCTTCTTTGTCTCCTCTTTTTTCTGTCTTTTTGCCCTTCTCTACCATCTTCTCCTAGTACTTCTTCTCCTCCTCCTCCTCCTCCTTTTTCTTCTTCTTCTCCTACTACTTCTTCTTTCTTTTCTTCTCTTTCTCCTCCTCCTCTCACTTCTCTTCTTTCTCCTCCTCCTCCTCCTCTTTCATCTTCTCCTAGTACTTCTTCTTCTTTTTCGCCTCCTCTTTCATCTTCTTCTGTCTTTCAAGTCCATCTACTAGTCCATCATGAGTGTAGCTTATTTCCAATACAGTGTTGCCACTTTTCCAATGTATGTGTCAGAATAGTATTGCCACTTCTCTTGTTTTGTATTGAGTGCGCAGTGTTGCCAAACTTCCACATCTACTTCTACACCTTGTTCTACACTCTACACACTATGAATACCAGTAACAGCTATATATATAGCATAGGCAACCTATATATTATACAAATATATAAAACACTACTTAGTCATACAGGTAACAAAGATAGCTAGCTATATATACATGACATTGATGTATATATAGGTATATATAGAACACTTACACATACAGGCAACATTATATAGATGACACAGACATGTATATATAGGTATATATAGAACACTTAGTCATACTGGTAACAAAAAAAGCTACATATATACACATGACACAGACGTATATATAGGTATATATAGAACACTTAGTCATACAGGTAACAAAAAAAGCTACATATATACACATGACACAGACGTATATATAGGTATATATAGAACACTTAGTCATACTGGTAACAAAAAAGCTACATATATACACATGACACAGACATATATATAGGTATATATAGAACACTTACACATACTGGTAACAAAGATAGCCAGCAATATATACATGACATTGATGTATATATAGGTATATATAGAACACTTCGTCATACAGGTAACAAAGATAGCTACCTATATATACATGACACAGATGTATATATAGGTATACAAGTGTGTATGCTATTGTGCTTTTTTGTTTTGTATGCAAAGAGGTCGCTAAGGTCTGACGTCTGCTTATTAAAATTGCAAATAAGTTTCCTACTCTTCTTCTTCTTCTTCTTCTTCTTCTTCTTCTTCTACATCTTTTTCTTCTTCATTTTCTACATCTACTACTACTTTTTGCTCTTCTAATATTTCTCCTTTTCCTACCTTTTTCTTCTTCTTCTATTTCCCTTGCTCTCCTTTTCTTTTAATACGTCTACTCTTTCTGCTACTACACCTCCTTTATCCTCTTCTTCTTCTTCTTCTTTCCTTCTTCTCCTTCTTTCCTTCTTCTTCTTCTTTCCTTCTTCAACTTCTTTCTTTCCTTCTTCAACTTCGTTCTTTCCTTCTTCAACTTCTTTCTTTCCTTCTTCTCCTTCTTTCCTTCTTCTTCTTCTTTCCTTCTTCAACTTCTTTCTTTCCTTCTTCAACTTCGTTCTTTCCTTCTTCAACTTCTTTCTTTCCTTCTTCAACTTCTTTCTTTCCTTCTTCAACTTCGTTCTTTCCTTCTTCAACTTCTTTCTTTCCTTCTTCAACTTCTTTGTTTCCTTCTTCAACTTCGTTCTTTCCTTCTTCAACTTCTTTCTTTCCTTCTTCAACTTCGTTCTTTCCATCTTCAACTTCTTTCTTTCCTTCTTCAACTTCTTTGTTTCCTTCTTCAACTTCGTTCTTTCCTTCTTCAACTTCTTTCTTTCCTTCTTCAACTTCGTTCTTTCCTTCTTCAACTTCTTTCTTTCCTTCTTCAACTTCTTTCTTTCCTTCTTCAACTTCTTTCTTTCCTTCTTCAACTTCTTTCTTTCCTTCTTCAACTTCTTTCTTTCCTTCTTCAACTTCTTTCTTTCCTTCTTCAACTTCTTTGTTTCCTTCTTCAACTTCGTTCTTTCCTTCTTCAACTTCTTTCTTTCCTTCTTCAACTTCGTTCTTTCCATCTTCAACTTCTTTCTTTCCTTCTTCAACTTCTTTGTTTCCTTCTTCAACTTCGTTCTTTCCTTCTTCAACTTCTTTCTTTCCTTCTTCAACTTCGTTCTTTCCTTCTTCAACTTCTTTCTTTCCTTCTTCAACTTCTTTCTTTCCTTCTTCAACTTCTTTCTTTCCTTCTTCAACTTCTTTCTTTCCTTCTTCAACTTCTTTCTTTCCTTCTTCAACTTCTTTCTTTCCTTCTTCAACTTCTTTGTTTCCTTCTTCAACTTCGTTCTTTCCTTCTTCAACTTCTTTCTTTCCTTCTTCAACTTCGTTCTTTCCATCTTCAACTTCTTTGTTTCCTTCTTCAACTTCTTTGTTTCCTTCTTCAACTTCGTTCTTTCCTTCTTCAACTTCTTTCTTTCCTTCTTCAACTTCGTTCTTTCCTTCTTCAACTTCTTTCTTTCCTTCTTCAACTTCTTTCTTTCCTTCTTCAACTTCTTTCTTTCCTTCTTCAACTTCTTTCTTTCCTTCTTCAACTTCTTTCTTTCCTTCTTCAACTTCTTTCTTTCCTTCTTCAACTTCTTTCTTTCCTTCTTCAACTTCTTTCTTTCCTTCTTCAACTTCTTTCTTTCCTTCTTCAACTTCTTTCTTTCCTTCTTCAACTTCTTTCTTTCCTTCTTCAACTTCTTTCTTTCCTTCTTCAACTTCTTTCTTTCCTTCTTCAACTTCTTTCTTTCCTTCTTCAACTTCTTTCTTTCCTTCTTCAACTTCTTTCTTTCCTTCTTCAACTTCTTTCTTTCCTTCTTCAACTTCTTTCTTTCCTTCTTCAACTTCTTTCTTTCCTTCTTCAACTTCTTTCTTTCCTTCTTCAACTTCTTTCTTTCCTTCTTCAACTTCTTTCTTTCCTTCTTCAACTTCTTTCTTTCCTTCTTCAACTTCGTTCTTTCCTTCTTCAACTTCGTTCTTTCCTTCTTCAACTTCTTTCTTTCCTTCTTCAACTTCTTTCTTTCCTTCTTCAACTTCGTTCTTTCCTTCTTCAACTTCTTTCTTTCCTTCTTCAACTTCTTTCTTTCCTTCTTCAACTTCGTTCTTTCCTTCTTCAACTTCGTTCTTTCCTTCTTCTCCTTCTTTCCTTCTTCTTCTCCTTCTTCTTCTTCTTTCCTTCTTCAACTTCGTTCTTTCCTTCTTCAACTTCGTTCTTTCCTTCTTCAACTTCTTTCTTTCCTTCTTCAACTTCTTTCTTTCCTTCTTCAACTTCGTTCTTTCCTTCTTCAACTTCTTTCTTTCCTTCTTCAACTTCTTTCTTTCCTTCTTCAACTTCGTTCTTTCCTTCTTCAACTTCGTTCTTTCCTTCTTCTCCTTCTTTCCTTCTTCTCCTTCTTTCCTTCTTCTTCTCCTTCTTTCCTTCTTCTTCTCCTTCTTTCCTTCTTCTTCTTCTTTCCTTCTTCAACTTCGTTCTTTCCTTCTTCAACTTCGTTCTTTCCTTCTTCAACTTCTTTCTTTCCTTCTTCAACTTCTTTCTTTCCTTCTTCAACTTCGTTCTTTCCTTCTTCAACTTCGTTCTTTCCTTCTTCAACTTCTTTCTTTCCTTCTTCAACTTCTTTCTTTCCTTCTTCAACTTCGTTCTTTCCTTCTTCAACTTCTTTCTTTCCTTCTTCAACTTCTTTCTTTCCTTCTTCAACTTCGTTCTTTCCTTCTTCAACTTCGTTCTTTCCTTCTTCAACTTCGTTCTTTCCTTCTTCAACTTCGTTCTTTCCTTCTTCAACTTCGTTCTTTCCTTCTTCAACTTCTTTCTTTCCTTCTTCAACTTCTTTCTTTCCTTCTTCAACTTCGTTCTTTCCTTCTTCAACTTCTTTCTTTCCTTCTTCAACTTCGTTCTTTCCTTCTTCAACTTCTTTCTTTCCTTCTTCAACTTCTTTCTTTCCTTCTTCAACTTCGTTCTTTCCTTCTTCAACTTCGTTCTTTCCTTCTTCAACTTCTTTCTTTCCTTCTTCAACTTCTTTCTTTCCTTCTTCTTCCTCTATTCCTTTTTCTCCTACACCTTCTTCTTCTTTTTTCTTCTTCTTGCTCTTCTTCTTCTGTATTTTTTTCTTTTTCTTCGGTGGATGAATCCCACACAGGTCTGAGACTTGTGCGTGGGTAATGAGTTAGTGATTGATGAGTTGGACCTACAGTTTTAGGTGGGTTCCCAACCACCCGCAAGTGATTCTACAGCAGAGAATAGTGTCTTTTATGCTGGCCAATCTAATCGGTCACCCTAACAGAGAGAGCCCAGGAGAGCAGCGTTGCTGTTTTGTCCGATGTTGATGTTGAACAACATTAATGTTGTCTGTTGTTGATATTAAACAACATCAATGTTGTAGGGAAGTGATAGCCGTAGCAGGTATCTGTTCAATCAGATAGATAAGCTGCGTTCTCGTAGGTCCTGTTTGTAACGGTGACCGATTAGATTGGCCAGCAGAAGAGACACTGTTCTCTACTGTAAAATATCACTTGCGGGTGGTTGGGAACCCACCTAAAACTGTAGGTCCAACTCAGTAATCAGGGAAGTGATAGCCGTGAGCCGTAGCAGGTATCTGTTCAATCAGAGAGATAAGCTACGAACTGGTAGGCACCTGTTTGTAACGGTGACCGATTAGATTGGCCAGCAAAAAAGACACTATTCTCTGCTGTAAAATATCACTTGCGGGTGGTTAGGAACCCACCTAAAACTGTAGGTCCAACTCAGTAATCAGGGAAGTGATAACCGTGAGCCGTAGCAGGTATCTGTTCAATCAGATCGAGATAAGCTGCGTTCTCGTAGGTCCTGTTTGTAACGGTGACCGATTAGATTGGCCAGCAATAAAGACACTGTTCTCTGCTGTAAAATCACTTACGGGTGGTTAGGAACCCACCTAAAACTGTAGGTCCAAAACTGCAGGGAAGTGATAGCCGTGAGCCGTAGCAGGTATTTGTTCAATCGGAGATAAGCTACGAAACTCCTGGCCGCTCTTTGTAAGGGTGACCGATTAGATTAGCCAGCAAAAAAGAAATGAAATGAAATGAAAATATGCTTTATTAGGCGGAAGAAGACACGGTTCTCTGCTGTAAAATCACTTCCCGGTGGTTCGGAACCCACCTAAAAATGTAGGTCCAACTCCTCAATCACCATCATCCAATTCATTACCCACGCACAAGTCTCACACCTATGTGGGCTTCATCCTCAAAAAAATATAATTTTTTTTTTTAAATGTTGAACAACATTAATGTTGTCCGATGTTGTTCGACAACATAAAAATGTTATTTAATGTTTAAATAGAAGAGTTTTAAAAAATAGAAATTTTTAAAATATAAACATTAAGTTATGTTTAAATGGAATAGAAAAAACAAAATGGCAGCTGTGGGAGATTTCTGCAGCAGAGCTGACATTTTGAAACATAGAATCGGAGAGAGAGAGAGAGAGAGAGACGGAAGTTGCTAAAATGTCAACTGGTAATTAGGTACACGTGAGAGAGTGAGTGGGAGAGAGAGACAGACATAATGAGAGAGGGAGAGAGTGTGGGAGAGAGTGGGAAGAAGATAGAACAGACATGAAGTTGAGAGTTGATGGCCATGTTTTTCAACATTTTGCAAAGGTCAAAGTGTCTCATGGTGCTCTTTATATCTGCGCTGCTTCTCCTTCTACTTTTTCTTTATCACCTCCTCCTCCTCCTCCTCATCCTCCTTCTACTTTTTCTTCTCCTTCTTCTTTATCTCCTCCTCCTCCTCCTCATACTTTTTCTTCTCCTTGTACTTCTTCTTTATCTACTCCTCCTCCTTCTACTTTTTCTTTATCTCCTCCTCCTCCTCCTCCTTCTACTTTTTCTTCTCCTTCTACTTCTTCTTTATCTCCTCCTCCTCCTTCTACTTTTTCTTTATCTCCTCCTCCTCCTCCTCCTCCTCCTTCTACTTTTTCTTCTCCTTCTACTTCTTCTTTATCACCTCCTCCTCCTCCTTCTACTTTTTCTTCTCCTTCTACTTCTTCTTTATCTCCTCCTCCTCCTTCTACGTCTTCTTTATCTTTATCTCCTCCTCCTCCTCCTTCTACTTCTTCTTTATCTCCTCCTCCTCCTCCTTCTACTTTTTCTGCTCCTTCTACTTCTCCTCTTCCTCCTCTTCCTCCTCCTCCTCCACCTTTTTCTTCTCCTACTTCTTCTTTATCTCTTCCTCCTCCTCCTCCTCTTCCTCCTCCTCCTCCTCCTTCTACTTCTTGTTTATCTCCTCCTCCTCCTACTTTTTCTTCTCCTTCTACTTCTTCTTTATCTCCTCCTCCCCCTTCTACTTCTTCTTTATCTCCTCCTCCTCCTTCTACTTCTTCTTTATCTCCTCCTCCTCCTCCTCCTCCTCCTACTTTTTCTCCTTCTACTTCTTCTTTATCTACTCCTCCTCCTTCTACTTCTTCTTTATCTCCTCCTCCTCCTTCTACTTTTTCTTCTCCTTCTACTTCTTCTTTATCTACTCCTCCTCCTCCTCCTTCTACTTCTTCTTTATCTCCTCCTCCTTTTTACTTTTTCTCCTCCTTCTACTTCTTCTTTATCTCCTTCTCCTCTTCCTCCTCCTCCTCCTTTTTCTTCTCCTTGTACTTCTTCTTTATCTTCTCCTCCTCCTCCTCCTCCTTCTACTTTTTCTTCTCCTTTTACTTCTTCTTTATCTCCTCCTCCTCCTCCTCCACCTCCTCCTTCTACTTTTTCTTCTCCTTCTACTTCTTCTTTATCTACTCCTCCTCCTCCTTCTACTTCTTCTTTATCTCCTCCTCCACTTCCACCACCTCCTCCTCCTCCACCTCCTCCTTTTTCTTCATTGTAATTTTCTCATTCTTTTCCTCTTTTTTCACGTACAAAGAGAGGTCTTTGTTTCATTAGATCCTTTTTTTCATTTGTCCGCCTGTCTGTCTGTAACGCATTCACGGACTTGTAATACTTCAAAACAATGTAATTTTGCCCAGAGTATGTATGTATAAGTTTTTTTCTTTTAATTTTGTTGCATTATTTACAGGAAAATTATATAGGAAAAAAGGAAAGGCACTTGGGTCTTCTTCTATGGGGAATAAAAAAGTTTTGAAATAATCTTCTCCATCATATAAATATACAATTGGAATCAGATACAAGATGGCTGTCGTGCCATCTGGTTGAACCTTCATATAATAGTTATTTATGTATTAAGAGCGTGAAGCGCGACTTTATCGCTCGAGCCAAAACATTTACTGCGCGACGCGTAGCGGAGCGCAGTAATTTTGCGAGAGCGATAAAGAAGCTTCACGCGCGAATTGCATACAATATTTTTCCTAAAACTGCAGTTCTGAATTCCAACACAATAAAAGCTTGTAGTCTGTAACATCACAGACCGTGCGCGGATTTGGTTAGCGTTCGCCATTGTTGAGGTTATGTGAATTTCACGGATTCCATGATCAATGAGAAGGCATCAAAATCAAAACAGAAGCGTAAAGAAAACAGCTGGCGAGCGTAAAGTACTTTACCGCTTGTGGAGCAGTAAAGAGGCATTTTACAATTAGTTTTCAGTACGTAAAGAACTACTTTACGAGCAGTTGTAGGAAAAAAATGTTTCTCTCGATGCAGAAAAACGCTGCTTTGCACTCTAGTTACACAAATAACTATTTTACGAGGGTACAGGTTGTCGCCTGTGGCCAAAATGCCCAGGCGACGGTGCCAGGTTGTCGCGGTGACACTTTGACGGCGACCATTATAACAAGCCAAGACTAACAACTAACTTATTGTCACACTGCTTGAATAAAGGTACAATGTTGAAGTTTTCTCCCCTCCCACCAATCAATCTTTCCTTCTCTCTCTTAACTCTCTCTCACACACTCACTCTCTCTCTCTCTGACCCAATCGTCGCCATTTTATTTGCAACTGTCTCCCTGTCTCCCATCCGTATCGGTGACCTACTGAACCAAATCGTTTTACAATAGACACGTTAACTTATTTCTACTTTTGAAAAGTCTACCAAATTTTCAACCAACTTGTCTATATACGTCTTACTCTCTTTATTTTTCTCTCTCACACTCTCTCACTCTCTCTCACACTCTCTCACTCTCTCTCACACTCTCTCACTCCCTCTCACCCACTCTCTCTCTCTCTAAGGTAAGTTGGAATGAACAAATTTTGTCCAAACTTCGCCTTTTCATGTAAATACGTCACTAGGATTTTCTTCAGTTAAAATTAACATCATTTGCTACCTATGCGACAGTAATAATACTATATATATTTTTTTTTTTGAGGATGAAGCCCACATAGGTCTGAGACTTGTGCGTGGGTAATGAGTTGGATGATTGATGAGTTGGACCTACAGTTTTAGGTGGGTTCCGAACCACCCGCAAGTGATTTTACAGCTGAGAACAGTGTCTTTTTTTGCTGGCCAATCTAATCGGCCACCCTTACAAAGAGCGCCCAGGAGAACGCAGCTTATCTCTATCTGATTGAACAGATACCTGCTACGGCTCACGGTTATCACTTACCGGCTAAGGAGAAGGAGAAAAGGAGAAGAAGGAGGAGGAGAAAAGGAGAAGAAGGAGAAGGAGAAGACGAAGAGAGAGAAGAAGGAGAAAAGGAGAAAAAGTAGAACGAGAAGAGAAAAAAGAAGGAGAAGGAAAAAAGGAGAAGAAGATGAAAAAGCAGAAGA
Source organism: Conomelus anceps (assembly GCA_948455865.1). NCBI lineage: Eukaryota > Metazoa > Arthropoda > Insecta > Hemiptera > Delphacidae > Conomelus > Conomelus anceps. The sequence continues at coordinate 2,678,869 of OX418222.1, read as the reverse complement.
AGGAGAATAAAGAGAAGAAGGACAAGAAAGAGAAGGAGAAGTAGAAAGAGGAGAAGGAGATTGAAGACGGAGAAAAAGAGAAGGAAAAGGAGAAAGAGAAGAAAGTAAGAAAGAAGGAGACAAGAAGACAATAAGATAGAAGGAGAAGAAGAAGGAGAAACAGAAGGAGAAGAAGGAGACCGAAGAAGGAGGAAAAAAGGATAAGAAGAAGGTGAAAAAGGTGAAGAAGGAGAAGAAGAAGGATTAGGAGAAGGAGGAGAAGAAGGAGGAAAAAAGGAGAAGAGGAAGAAGAAGGAGAAAAGGAGAAGAAGGAGAAAAAGAAAAAGGAGAAGAAAGAGAAGGAGAAGAAAGAGAAGGACATTGAAGAAGGAGAAGGAGAAAAGGAGAAGGACAAGGAGAAAGAGAAGGAGAAGAAGAAGGAGAAGAAAGTAAGAAAGAAGGAGAACAAGAAGAAAGTAAGATATAAGGAGAAGGAGAAAGAGAAGGAGAAGAAGGAGACCGAAGAAGGTGGAAAAAAGGAAGGGAAGATGAAGATGAAAAAGGAGAAGAAGAAGGAGAGGAGAAGAAGACCGAAGAAGAAGGGGGAAGGGAAGGAAGGAGAAAAAGGAGAACGAGAAGGGAAAGAAGAAGGAGAAGGAAAAAAGGAGAAAAAGAAGGGAAAGAAGAAGGAGAAGGAAAAAAGGAGAAGAAGGAGAAAAGAAGAAGGAGAAAAGAAGAAGGAGAAAAAGGAGAACGAGAAGGGAAAGAAGAAGGAGAAGGAAAAAAAGAGAAAAAGAAGGGAAAGAAGAAGGAGAAGGAAAAAAGGAGAAGAAGGAGAAAAGAAGAAGGAGAAAACGGAGAAGAAAGAGAAGGAGAAAGAGGAGAAGGAGAAACGTAGAAGGACAAGGAGAAGGAGAAGGAGGGGAAGAAGGAGAAGAAAGTAAGAAAGAAGGAGAACAAGAAGAAGGTAAGAAAGAAGGAGAAGAAGGAGAAAGAGAAGGAGACCGAAGAAGGAGGAAAAAAGGAGAAGAAGGACAAAAGGAGAAGATGGAGAAAAGGAGAAGAAAAGAAAAAAGGAGAAGAATGAGAGAAGGAGAAAATGGAGAAGAAGATGGAGAAAAGGAGAAGAAAAGAAAGAAGGAGAAGAATGAGAGAAGGAGAAAAGGAAAAGATGGAGAAAAGGAGAAGAAAAAGAAGAAGGAGAAGAATGAGAGAAGGAGAAGATGGAGAAAAGGAGAAGAAAAAGAAGAAGGAGAAAAAGGAGAAGAAAAAGAAGAAGGAGAAAAAGGAGAAGAAGAAAAGGAGGAGTAGAAGGAGACCGAAGAAGAAGGAGAAGAAAGAGAAAAGGAGAAGAAGGAGAAGAAAGAGAAGAAAGAGAGAAGGAGAAGAAAAGAAAGAATTAAAAGAAACAGCTGACACCACAGTAAATCATAGTTATAATAACATGGAATCGAATTTCGGTGTCGCCATGAAAGCTGGACTCACACACAGACGGTTGATAGATGGTCAGTGAACGTGAGCACAATCAACTGAAAGGGTAAGACTGATAACAGAGAGAGAGAAAGAGAGAGTGATGAGAGAGAGTGAGTGGGTGAAGGTGAGGGTGAGTAAGAGAGAGGAGGAGAGAAAAGTTAGAATAGAACGTCAGCAAACCGAGCCACACTGCTGACAGACGTGTGACCTTGAGAAAGGTCAGTAACGCATAGTAACACCGAAATCAGAGAGAGAGAGAGAATCAGTGAGAGAGAGTTACCGAACAAGCAGATAGTAATAATCGACCCTGCACAGTTTGGCAACAGCGCACTAGTAGTCGTCGCCACTATAAAAGCAGAAAGAGGCACACTGCGAACGTAGCAGAGAATAAATTTAGTGCTGGTGCAGTTGGCAACACTGCTTTTTTATTGTACACACTTTGGGCGGCTCGGAAATGTGCTGTCACTAAATAACTGGCGAACAGATGGAGCACGGTGGCGCTCTAAAATGTGCTGTAAATCGAAAATAGGAGGAAAACTACTAGTGTTGTGGGTTATTTGTAAAATTATTATTAATATATCATTATTTTTATAATTATTATATTATATAATATATTTTTGGTTCATCTTTGGAACACGAAAGACCAGTTACTACTCTCTTCTGGCTTCCTTAGCTATATTATATATATATATCCTTCCTATTTTATATTATATATTATATTATTAATAGCAGTCTGCTGTAACAGGTATCTGTTCAATCAGAGATAAGCTACGAAGCTCCTGGCCGCTCTTTGAAAGGGTGACCGATTGGATTGGCAATCAAAAAAGACTCAGTTTTCTGTTGGAAAATCACTTGCCGGTGGTTCGGAACCCACCTAAAACTGTAGGTCCAAAACTGCAGGGAAGTGATAGCCGTGAGCCGTAGCAGGTATCTGTTCAATCAGAGATAAGCTACGAAACTCCTGGCCGCTCTTTGTAAGGGTGACCGATTGGATTGGCAATCAAAAAAGACTCAGTTCTCTGTTGTAAAATCACTTCCTGGTGGTTTGGAACCCACCTAAAAATGTAGGTCCAACTCATCAATCAGGGAAGTGATAGCCGTGAGCCGTAGCAGGTATCTGTTCAATCGGAGATAAGCTACGAAACTCCTGGCCGCTCTTTGTAAGGGTGACCGATTAGATTGGCCTGCAAAAAATACACTATTCTCTGCTGGAAAATCACTTCCTGGTGGTTTGGAACCCACCTAAAAATGTAGGTCCAACTCATCAATCAGGGAAGTGATAGCCGTGAGCCGTAGCAGGTATCTGTTCAATCGGAGATAAGCTACGAAACTCCTGGCCGCTCTTTGTAAGGGTGACCGATTAGATTGGCCTGCAAAAAATACACTATTCTCTGCTGGAAAATCACTTCCCATTGGTTCGAAACCCACCTAAAACTATAGAACCAACTCATCAATCACCATCATCCAACTCATTACCCACGCACAGGTCTAAGACCTATGTGGGCTTCATCCTCCCAAAAAAAAAATCATTTTATTTTTTTTAAGTAAATGTGGTGACAAATTTTTGTCTGTGTCAACCTCAAAATATAAAAAAATTTCATTAAATTTTTTAAATAAATGTGGTTGTGACAATTTCGTCTTTTCATTCATTATTTAAAAAAAACATCATTGAAAAAATTACTATTTGAGGTTGGACAAGAATGGGTGTTCACGTAAATTCGAGTAATTTTATTACATTATTAAAGCCAGCACATTTTCGAGTGTCTGTTAAAATTACTACACTTATCATTGATAACAGCCGTCCATTAAAACTTTGACCTATTAACCCACAACAAATTATCAAAAAGAATCGTATTCATTTCTTTTTTTTTAAACTGTTCACATTTTTATTGCCCAGACATCAAAAATAATAATTATGTCATTTCTATACATTAATAAAACCGTTAAACCTCTATACAGGGTGTTTCGGAACTCTCTACCAATACTTCTAGGCAGTGTTTCTGGACCACTAACAAAAGTAAATATCGTAATACAAATTTTCCCCAGTTACTCACACAGCCGCCATTTTGTTGTTTTCACGCATTATTTTTTTTATTCGAACACCTCTGAATGTATAATTTTGAAATTTTGCACACAGCTTCATAACAATTAAAACAATCTAAAAAAAATTAATCAAAATTTTCCGACACTGAAAACGAAATGGTGGCCCTTTAAAATCTTTGAACAGGATTAAATTAATAATGGCTAATGATATCAAAATTTGACTAGAATAACGTTTTTTAGATATTTTTATTGCAAATCCAACGATACCTCATTTTTCAAGATTGGCCAACAATTAACAGAGATAAGCTACTTTTTAGGGTGTTCAGTGGTTGGAAGCGGGTTGCAGTTTTACGAACAAACAAGGAATAATTTAAAAACAAAGAATAAAGTTTATTTTCCTACAACTGCTCATAAAGTAGTTCTTTACATACTGAAAACTAATTGTAAAATACCTCTTTACTGTTCCGCAAGCGATAAAGTACTTTACGCTCGCCAGCTGTTTTCTCTACGCTTCTGTTTTGATTTTGCTGTCTTCTCATTGGTGGATCACGGAATCCGTGAAATTCACATAACCTCAACAATGGCGAATGCTAACCAAATCCGCGCATGGTCTGTGATGTTGCAAACTACAAGCTTTTATTGTGTTGGAATCCAGAACTGCAGTTTTAGGAAACATATTGTATGTAATTCGCGCGTGAAGCTTCTTTATCGCTCTTGCAAAATGTTTTGGCTCGAGCGATAAAGTCGCGCTTCACGCTACATAAATAACTATGAGAATGAAAGTCTTGCAATGACAGTTTCACCACCGCACACCCTAAAAAGTAGCATAACTCTGTTACTTGTTGACCAATCTTGAAAAATGAGGTATCGTTAGATTTGCAATAAAAATATCTAAAAAAAGTTATTCCAGTCAAATTTTGATACAATTAGCCATTATTAATTTAATCCTGTTCAAAGATTTTTAATGGCCGCCATTTTGTTTTTTGAAGTTTTATATATATATCAGACATTCACCTATTTCAAATCCAGCCTAGACAGGCCTTCTCGTGTGGCACAAACTGCAGTCAATTTTATCAAGTTTGCGGGAGGGTTCCCTCTTTTATTAAGTGTCGGGAGGGTCTAACAGAGGGGTACCGGGTACTGTAGAAGAAGTAGTAAAAGAAAGAGAGGATGAATGGTGAGTGGAAGAGGAAGATGGCGAAGGAGAGGAGAGGGAGGAAACAGAAACCTTGAGCTATTTTTAAATCCTTGCTCTAATAGCAGAACAGTGCAGTGGAAGTTTATTACAGACTATCTATGGGCTATTATAGAACACCTCTATATATCTATATATCTATGGACTATATCTATAGAACACCTCCCCCTCTCCACTTCACCAACACTCTTTTGAAATCCCCCCCCCCCCTAATACCATAACGAAATCTAGACGATTGTACCCCCCTCCCCAAAATCAACTCACAGATCGAGCCTTGCCTCTCTTGAATCTTTATTATAAAGTTTCTCTATACACTATTAATGAACACCTCCCTCACCGCTTTATCGGCACTCTTATTCACCCCCCCCCCCCCCCACAACCCAAACACCTAGCGCCACAACGAAATATAGACGATTGTCCTGGGCTCCATCCATACAATGCTTCGCTCGCCTTAACCGTCTAGCCAGAGGGCTCCGCCCCCTGGACCCCCGGGGGGGTCCAACTAATTTCCATTGTGATTAGATAAATTTACAGAAATAGGTGATTTTGGGGAGAATTTTGATACCATTACTTAGTATGCATCTAGGGTCTTAATCAAACATATACTTTTCATAAACGTTGGCTTTTAGCTTTGGTTGAAACAAATTATTATTCATTAATAGACCTAACCTACTGAACTTGCCAGCCAAACAGCTTAAAGGAACAGCTGATAGAAGTCAACCGTTTTTATCATATGGCAGACCCCTTAGCAGCGTTATTTACGCTGTCTTTGAACAGCAAAAGACTTTGCACTTTGCATGTAGGCTACCGTGTAGTCGGAGCCTTGCAATATGTGGGAAACATATGACTGGGTATGATGAAATGTAATTATGCCAGGTTGATGACATCTGTTAAGTGCAAATTTCAAAATATTTGGCTGTTTATCACCAAACTTTTCAAAAATCGTCGATTTTGGGGCTAATTTTGAAATTTTTTTCCAAGGTACATCTAAGGCCGATACTTAACACGAATACCAAATTTTATCTGATTTGACCTTATGGTTCTCTAGAAATTGTTGTCACCTAAATTTTCAAAAATCTTCAATTTTGGGCCCATTTTGGGGTAAATTTTAAAACCCTTTCTTAGCACGCGTCTAGTCCCCCTACTGAATACGTGTACCAAATTTTATCGTTTTTGGTCGAGTGGTTCCTGAGAAACTGTGATGAATGAGTCAGTCAGTGGTATTTCGATTATATATATATATATATATATATATATAGATGTGGTAAAATTTCATCTGGGGTATTTGTCCTGCGACAGCTCGCTAGATTGAATAACAAAAAGTTACTTTTTACAGCTTAACATGGACTCTTATTAGGTATGCTACCTTAATATGGTGTAATTCATGAAAAAGCCTTGATAGGGTGTTTAAGATCCAAAAGAAAGCGGTTAGGAGTATAGAAAGAGTAAATAGATTAGATCATGTAGGCCATTGTTCAACAGACTTGGTCTCCTAACTGTACCCTGCTTATATGTGTATGAAGCTACTTTATATGTAAAAAAGAGTGATATTAACCAAAATCTTGATGTACATGATTATAATACAGAGATTATCACTTGGTGAGTCACAATAGTAGCTTATTCAAACAAAAACCTAGTTATATTGGTAGGAAACTCTACAACAAGCTACTGCAGTTTTTAAAGAGTCTTCAAAATATAGAAATATTTAAAAAAACAATTGAAAATAGTAGTTTATGCAACGATTTTATTTTGACCCTAATTAAGGCACGTTATAAATATCTCACAAGTGCTTTCATGGCCAAATAAAATCGTTGCATACACTATTTTATCTACGACCACTAGTATACATTCAATTAAAACAATTTCATTTTACCTGTGACTGTCAGAGATACCTAACCTCTCATCTCAAATACGAAAAGTTATAGTAGATTGTCAGGTTAAAGCAGCTGGTGTAGCAGTTTGATCAAATCAGCTGATAGTTTCACAATATTGAATTACGATATTGATTCCATCAAAAATGCTTCTGATTGGTCCAGAACCTGTGTTATAATGTAGAACCTGTACTATAATGAGCTCATTATGCAACGGGTTTCAAAAAGCATTTCGAAAAGACAGCTGTTTTGGCATCAATTGTGAAACTGTAATGTATACATTATGACATGGTCGTAGATAAAATATTTAGTTTAGCTTTTTATAGTGTACAAGAGTTCCTTTCACATCAAAATTAAGCCTCACCTCAACTAATTGAAGTAATTATGGTAACTAGTGTATAAGATTGTTGATCAGACTTGTCTTACACTCCTTAACTGGAGTCTCCAAGAAGTAATCTACAAAAAAACCCTCACAAATCGAGCATTGACCCTTGAATCTTTATTATAAAGTTTTTATAAGCTATTATTTTAGTTAAAGTATGGAGGGCTTATTCTCTAAAATTAAGTCGAAATAAATATTGTAATTTTACTTCTTTACTAGTTAATTTAAGAGAAAAACAAAGTACTTTTTAATTGCAATTTAAATGTTTCAACACACCTCCATCTCCTCTTTATCACTCAAATAAAAATTCTTCAAAAATCCTGTATTAAAAAACATACTTTGCCTTCCTAAGTGTGAATACCACAATTTAACACCATGTGTTTGATTTTACCATCGTGATTCAATCAACTAGTATTGGATGCTCCACTGTGCAAGCACCCTAAGTAAAACCTATAGTTATTCTAGTAAAAAATCAAAAATTTATTTACCTTGGAAAAATCATGATATTTTCCATGAAAATCGGCGCCAAACTTTTGATAACAGTTTTCCTTTCTCTCTGACGGCAACACAAAATTTCCCACAATTATCCAATTTTTTCCCTGTCCTACGTAGTTACACGAACAGTACACAATCTATATCTATATATAGTCGTCGACATAGCTGTTGATCGTCTGTTTTTAGAGGAGGGTGCTGACGATGGTTGCACTGTCTCGAAACGCGTCCAATGTTATTTTAAACGCACATTCACACTTACAAGAACACTTCGACGCCACCGGAAGAATACATAACCTAGTTTTTTTTTTTTAAATATTGTTTTTAATCTGAATAACACGATAATTTCGTCAAGTCTTTTAATTAAATTTAATAATTTAATCACTAAAATACAAAATACTATTAGTTTGTCTATTAATGTTGGTGTAAGAGTTTCAACTGGACCAAATAAAAAATTGATAAAGACCTTTAAAGCCACAAAAAGACAAAATTCTAGCCTTAAAACCTTATGACATTTTTAAACCTTATTAAAACCTTGATAAGACATTCAGTCACAAAAAGACATGATTATAATACAAGAAGCCGAGGAGATTATCACTTGGTGAGTCACAATAGTAGCTTATTCAAACAAAAACCTAGTTATATTGGTAGGAAACTCTACAACAAGCTACCGCCGTTTTTAAAGAGTCTTGAAAATATAGAAATATTTAAAAAACAACTGAAAAAATATTTAGTTCAGCTTTTTATAGTGTACAAAAGTTCCTTTCACATCAAAATTAAGCCTCACCTCAACTAATTGAAGTAATTATGGTATCTAGTGTATAATATTGTTGATCTGACTTGTCTTATACTCCTTAACTGGAGTCTCCAAGACGTAATCTACAAAAAAAAAAGCTTGTAAGTTGTGTATTAAAATCCCAACATGGTTCCAATCTTTCAATCTAAGATTTCTTTTCTAAGTAAAAAAGGTACTTCGATTCTAAGTTCTAAGATTGATGGTGAATTGGAAAAAAGAAACTGTTGCTGAAGCTGAGAAGAGGATGAGCAAGAGAAAGAGAGAGCATGAGCAATGAATAGAAAGAGAGAGCATGAGCAATGAATACAAACGAGAATCTCGTTTGAATTCATTGGCATGAAACAGCTCTTATTAAAAAAGCAACAGCGCATGAAACATATATGATAAATATTATAATATGTCAATACGGTAAATATAAACCGATGATTTAAATAAGCAAAATAAAAATATATTTAAATATATTTGGGGTAGTGATAGCCGCGAGCCGTAGCAGGTATCTGTTCAATCAGATAGAGATAAGCTGCGTTCTCGTAGTTCGTGTTTGTAACGGTGACCGATTAGATTGGCCAGCAAAAAAGGCACTGTTCCCTGCTGTAAAATCACTTGCGGGTGGTTAGGAACCCACCTTAAACTGTAGGTTGCACTCATCAATCACCATCATTCAACTCATTACCCCACGCACAGGACTCAGACCTATGTGGGCTTCATCCTCCAAAAAAAAAGATTATTCATCAATAGTGGTTAACGAATAGGAATACAGTTTTGGGCCAAAGGGAATTTCAACCAAATTTGGGAATTTCAAACCGTTGATTGAGATTGATAATGGTGTAACAACCGAAACTAGTTTCTCGAACTTTTAATAAATGTGGTTGTGACAATTTCGTCTTATTATTCATTACGGATACCTTCCACAATA